>JAZKJV010006531.1:0-99648 GCA_037367405.1 Ottelia alismoides | reverse complement strand
TTTGAAATTGAAATCCAATGGTTCTTTATATATTCAAAGAAGCGCATGGAAATGATAATGTAGAGATTGTACATCTTTCAAATCACGCATCTTCCTTCTTGGTCAACGAGCAGTTGTTGAAGAACTTTGTAGAATCCAAAGAACATCTGACTCTTGTTAAGGTTAATGATTTCATGCCAATAGAGTCCATCGTAGATACTTCCGATACAACATGAAGTTGCGGCTTGAAGATTCATATCACCCATATTCAGCATCACACATATTTTGATCCTTTCTTACTCTATTCTTTTAGGGTTTAGTTTCTCCGATTTGTAGATTCTTACTTATAACTTAGGATATTTTTAGCCTAAGTATGGGGGGCCCTGACCTGTCGATTACTCTTCACTTTTTTTCTATTGGTCTCTTTACTTTTTTTCCTTTTTTCTTCATACTTAGGCTATTTTCAACCTAAGTATAGGAGGCCATTTCATTCTATTCTTCAATTGACTTATTCTTTTCACTCATACTTACACCATACTTATTGATTCAGTTTTTTTTACATTTCTTTATATTTAGCATGAACTATGTCTTAATATCACTTTGTACTATGAGGAAATAACAAAAGCTAGGTATAGGGGGTGTACCGTATATATTCCATATATACTTTAGACATAGCTCATGGTTTTAAATTTTGAAACTTTTGAGGTTAAGGGTATCATATTATTTTTTAACTGAGTTTTGTACAAATTGTTTTGAAAATTATTTCAAAACTTTTATATACCTATTTTACATCAAAGTATTTTACATATGTTTGTGAAAATACGGTTTCACTTGTCTTGAAAATCTTTGTAAAGTATTTGGAAAACCTATATTTATGTGACAAGGCTTGTAAAAAGTTTTCAAATTGTTTTCAAACTTTAAGGGTATAATTGGAATTAACTTATAATTAATGTCGACTCTTATATCTCTTCAGTTTCTACTTTGTGTCTTGAGTTTCTAAGAGGGTGTGAAGGTTTACTTAATCGCCAGGTTTTTATTCTATATAAGGTTGTCTAGTATTTGGTCTTTTGCAGAGTCTGGCATGGAAGAAAGTCTAGATTTAACATCTGTATTTTGGAAGATTAAGCCGATAATGATTTCTTTAAAAACAGTGATGCCGCTTGAGGAAGATAATATTTTGCTAGAGGGGTTAAGTATAAAGGAACCTACACCTTTTCTTGAGGATATTCAGCTAGATAATTGTCATATTATTTGTAAGTTAGGCTGTCATCATGTGTCTAGTTTTTGCTCTTAAGGAAAACCCATAGGTCTATTGCAGAAGCCAAGGGTTGGATATGTATTCCATTTATCTTGGAGAAATTTAGGTCTTCTCATGTTCATGTGGACATTACATTTGAGGAAGAATGGAATCAATTTAAATGATTCATTGTCCAAGTCGATGAAGATATTTCTTATTAAGTTTTTGAGGTTTACTCTGTGAGCAAAAAGCAAGTGAAGCATAAGGCAACATGTGATTTCAAACCCTGAAGATTGAAGTCAGATTTTTGATATTGAGGTACTGAAGTTGTGTTGTGTTGTGTTTGGGTATCCTTGTATTACCAGTCTTGTTTCTGTCTGTTATGTTTATGTCAAGGGAACATGTTCTTGTTATTAAAACATCTTCACATAATCTCTAACTTATTAACATGCTAACTTATTAATTGATGTTTCTTCCATAACACTTGCACTTTGTACTCAAGGCTTGAGATATTCTTTAACACTTAATTTATTAGGTCTAGAGACTTCAAGTTAACTTATCTTAATCCTTAGGATCTTGGACTTAAAAATTCAAATTTCCCTAGTTCGAAAGATTTGTTTTATTGCATGCTTAATCTCCTCCTTAAAGAATATGACCTTCATTAACTTGCATGATTGCGTTCATGATTGAGATGAGCTGAGGTTTCACTTGAGGAACTACGATTTGATGTTCAAGTTTGGAACGAATTTGATGATACTCGAGGATGAGATAAGATTAATGAAGGCTTCTTGAAACATGAGTGTTAGCATCTAAGCTAGTATGAAACGTGATTCCCATACTAATCTTTTGATCAAAACATAAGTGCTAGGATGTGTAGGTCATTAAATTAATTTGTTGATCAGTGTGCCAATCCTTCATAAAATTAGTGGAGCTAGCCAAAAAGAAAATGTAAAAAATGTGTTGGTAAGAAAAGCCCAATCACTGCAAAGTTACATCATATGAGCTTACATCGACGGTGAGCGCTCTTAAGTTCCCATTCAGAAAAAATCATTAGGCTTTTATGAGTCGGGATAGTACCTCAAAAAGGGATCTACATCATTAGCGCTACAAGTTTGGATGCAAGTATATTATATACTTAAAAAAGATGCACCATTGTGTACTCCCGAGAAACCAAGTACAAAGGCTCAATCTCTTTTGATGGACACACTAATTGACATTAAAAATATACAATTGTGTTAAGTATTAGCACTTGAGAGATACCTTGTTCCAATGATAGGGAGAAAATAAATGACACAATCCTATTACCTCCATTATTTGGTCTATCATCCACACTTTGAAGTCTGACAAATTATAGAGACGGTAGATTGAAGAAAATAAGATTTATTCTCTTGTGTTGAGGGTTGGATCCTAAGGAGAGTCTCTGATATTAGAACTTTGGGTGACTTCTAGATTGCTCTTATGAATGCAGTCAATACTTTAAGTCATACCTCTTACATATATTTATACGTTGAGAGCATGATAATTATATGAGATGAACTCCTTTTCATTAGGACAAGTTCAGCTTAAAGCCTTAGGATCTCTACAAACCAAGTGTTTTGATTTTCTTAAGCCTTATTCTTGCATTCTTGCACATGTACATGTCAAGGGAATTCACTAAATTCACTAACTCTCTAACCAATTCTTTATTTATTAGCTCGGTATGAGCTTAGATAAGTATATTGGGTGATAAATCCCAGTTTTATCTACATAATTTAATATAACTATATCTCTTGCTTAAGAAATCCACTAAGACTCAATGTCAACTAACTTTAATTTAGTTTTGTATTTGTTGTAAATAACTAACCTTAACTATTCAGTATTATATAACATATTGTATTGCTATTTTTTAATGTATTTCTTTATTATTAAAAATCAAATGAAAATTAGAATAATATTTTACATAATTAATTTAACTTTAACATAAATTTAAAATCCAAAAAATAAGAAAAGAAAATGAAAATAAGTAATTTGATGATTTAAATTAGTTATAAAAATGATAACTATGTATAGCTAACATTATTTGTCTTTAGTTCTACAAGGAAGTTGTAGATCTCATTGAGATCTACACTTATATGTTGGACATATTTCTTAATTCCTTTTCTAATAATTTGTTTTTCATTTTACAAGACTTTTCTATTTATTTTAATTCCCATAGGACCGCGCGACGTGATATGGTCACACCACGTGGCCCACCTCTTTACACCTTGATGCCTTGATCTCACTTGTCGGATCATCAGATCTTCTTAAACCTCCAACTCTAGCTTCGAAGCTTCGCATTGCTTCGCACTGGCTCTCCTTCTTCGTATTTTCCCTTGCATTTTAGGCAACCTTCCTTCCAACTTCTGGCACCTATCTCTTCTCTGTGATCATCTCCTAACATCCATATACGCCCTCCATCTCACATACTCTTTCCGTTCTATGATTGAAACCACCTCCATACTTGGCCAACCTCTAGATTCTCAAAACTCTTCACCCACCAGCTTTGCCAAGTATCCACCCTTGTATGCGGAAGCTCCAAGATTCATCTTCTTTCTTCGTAATAAGGAGAGCGAGGGATAGAGACAAAGAACGAGCACATCCTTGCTGGCGTGATCCTCTTCTTCTCTGACGAGTTGTATCTTCACTATTGCTCGAGCTCGTGGCCTCTAGCCTCAGGTCGATAGAGCATTGACTGGAGCTTTCGAATCTCCACACCATAGGCATGTTTCATCTCGCTAGTTCTCCCCCATACATCTCCTTCTTCCTCAGGAAATTTTCCGATTCTTCGTTCTTTACTTTACTCCAGTTTTTTCGTATCATCGCAACATATATACACATCTTCACAGTACTCTGATCAACTCTCGACCTTCAACCTTCGTTGTTGATCTTCACATAATCATAACTTTTGCTCTTCCGCTTCTTCATTATCTCCCTCACTTCGATCCATCACTGTCCTTGCAAACGGGAGTGACACATCAGGCTCTATCTCTTCCACCTTGACAGAGCCACCATCGCGCTCCCTTAGCATCCCAATAGAGTCGTTGCAATTGGGGATTCCATTTGCTAACCACTGCAGGAGGTGCAATCATTTCATTGGCCAGAAAATGGAAGAGTCTCTGGTCCAGATTTTCTTCTTCGATGGACCACCATCGCCTAAAACCTCCAACCATCGCAAGCTATTGGCACTACAAGAAAATGAGTTGTGGCCATGGAATGTGGCTACGGAAACTTGTGGCCACGATAATTCCATGGCCACCAGTTTCTCGTAGCCACAATCCATGGCCAAAGTATTCATATAAGAGTTGTGGCCATGATAAGTTATGTGGCCACTTGTAGTGGCCACGACATATTTGTGGCTAGAGAACTCTCGCGACGAGACTTGTAGTTACGGCTACCGGCCACGACGTGTTGTGGACAGAGCCCAATTCTGTGATCACAAATCCCATATCCATGGCCATAGTTCTGTAGCCACAACTTGTTTTCCTTGTATTGTGGCTTCTCCTCCGACATCTTCGCGAGAGCATCAAGAACTTCCTCGGACCTTCACATACATTGCATGTCCACGTAGGAGGTAGCAACAGTGTGACGACGCTCTGCCACATGAACGCTGGTCGTGGAGAAGAGGGAGGAACTCAAATAGTAGCTACCGTCGGATTAGATCATCTTGATCTAATCCAGCGGATCAGATCTTCCTCGATCCGGGACCCAAAGCGACCAAGCCTCGATCCCCCACGTGACTCATCTCACGTGACCGGGGAATTCTGCAAGACCTAGATACCAGTTTTCTAGATTTGCAGATCGATCCTTCCAAGTGCATGCAGAGCACGTATCCGTTGGGTTATTTGTAAGATAAGCTCACATCCTTTTCACTATTGTTCTATATCCCGATGTGTTTTTTATTTTGCATGTTATCCCCTAGCGACGTATGTAATTTACATTTTTGCCCATCTTGGAGTTTTTTGTAACAAAAGTAATTATGTTTTCTTTCAGCTATGCCCCTATATTTTATTGCTAATATCGTGTGATCCATATATCTAATTTTAAGAAATTTGGTGTCGTTGGAAAGTTCGTTTCACCCTCTTCAATTGAATGCATTTAAATTACATTTTTTGTCTATTTTGCATTCATTGAAATTTTGAAGATTAATCTTGAACAGATAGCCTTAATATTGTAGCAATTTAAGTTATTCATTAGTTGAAATGTCTTCGCTAGACACTAAGTTTTTACTAGTTAATTTAAATAATATACCAAGTATTTTATTATATAAATAGGAGCATATTTTTGTGTAATATATCTTAGTTTGTTCATAGTATGATTACTTGTCATGTTAAATAAGTGCATAATAAATGATTTGAAAAAATTGCATCAAATTTTGTGTGTACTTGCATAGAGATTAATCAAGGTTCTAGAAATCACATGATTAATTAATTATCATTAAATTGGGTTAAATAATTTTTTGTGTCCTTATGTTCGACCCTCGACTTTCCTAGGTTATAAATCAAAACTGAATCCTTGATGAATTTCCATTTCATCACCTTTATTATATCAATTTGGCCTTAAAAACCCTAGCTAGTGCATGTAAATAACATTATTTTGTACAAATTAACATTATTTATTTATTCCATTTATTGTATATAAAATACTATTTTTAATGCCAAAATTATAAAAGAAAGGAAAGAAAAGAAAAGGAATAAAATACTAAAGGTATTTTATAACCCTAACCCCCAGACCAATAGTTGAATTGGTCGACAAAGAATAAAGTCGGGAGAGATAAGGGCAAAATATACCATAAAAATCCAATTATTTTATTCATCAATAATTCATTTCTGGAACCCATTTTATTTATGATTATTTATTCATCAAATCAATAAATGTTGTACATTAAATTTGTAGATAATAATACATATAAAATATAAAATTGAATTTACACAAAAATAATACACAATATACATGTTATACTCAAAATAAGAATCCAAAATTTCAACTTCCCAGACCCATATCTCCTAGATAAAAACTTAAAATGCATAGAACGTAACTTTAATTGTATAACTTTTTATTATCTAGTTAATGAATATGGGTTCACTTACTTTGGAGTCAAGGTGTGAAAGTTAGGTTTTGGACTCCTATTGTATAGTATACCTGAATAAAATATTCATTTTATTTATTCTTTATTATTTTTACAATTTTATAATTTTGTAAATATTATAAATAATATATGTACATATTTAGAATAGAATAAAACCATAAAGAAAACACAAAAATAAAGTAGTCTATATAAATTCATAGATGAAGTACATATACGTATACCTATATAAAATATATACCTGATATATATATACCGATTTATTTATACAAATAAAATCATAAAAATATAATAAAAATATATTTATGTGTATAAAAATAAGTTATAAAATATAAAAAAATGAGAATAAAATATTAAAATAAAAAATACAAACTAATATACAATATACAAAACAAGGTCAATATGGCTATAGATACACTTGTAAAAATTAACTTGTAATAAATTAATTCATAAAATTAAATAAAAATCATTTTAAAGTACTACATAAATAATAAAATTTTTTATTTTATATCAAACATTTAATAAAATCATTTACTATTTTTATTCATTTATTTTTGAATAATTGCCATGTTTTGCCGTGACATGGTCTTTCGTGGATCAATTGCCTCACGAGGTTTGTTGAACTCTGGTCAATTGCCTCCCTAGGTCGTCTGACTTGACAGAAGTGTCGAGTCCCACATTTTCCTCCTTTTTTCCCGCTCGATCCATCAATCCCTTTCATCGATTTTCTATGCCAAGATTAACATCTTCTAATCTACATCCATGCCTAAATCATGGTTTCATTGTACATAATTTGGATTCTCCCCAAACCCTAGGTCAATAAGGGTGTTCACCCATGTTTATAAACAATAACCTCTTCCTCCTTCGCAAAATTTGGTCATTTTCTGAGCCCTTAAGCCCTTCATCTTCGGTCAAGAGCATCACTAGGTGACAACTGCTGAATTTCAGAAGCTCTATTGCGGTAGAAGGAGGAGAGAGGTGCACCCACGATGGCGCTTTGTCAGTCCTGCTCACTGGTTCTCCGGTTAGGTTTGAGTTGCAAGATTTACTATTTTTAGGTAGATCTAGCTTTTAGGATTGGTTTTATGCATTTTATTCCATGTTTTAATCAATGTAGTAGCATAATGTAGGATTTAGTCCTCGCAGATCTCTAGAGCTCCAGTGTTTGTTCCTCACCGTACCACCCTATTTTCGACCACCATTATCATCTCACTTCTTTCGCCTTTCATTTATCCATCCTTTGCGCATCTCCACCCACCCAGATCATCCCTTCATGTGGAGATCGGTGCTCTTCCACTACCCTTCGCTTGAGCACCACCGTCCTCCACCATCTATCCCCCCATTCCATGCCTAATCGGTCCGAGGCAGTTTGCTCTCGACCCGTGGTCCTATTTGTGTGAGCCTTAGGACGAACAGGTCCTTATTAGGGATAAATCCACTCCAAGTCAACCTAGGTTTCAACGACTCACCAGGACTCCTCGTTGGGTTATGGACTCTTTAAGTGGCACCAGAAGTGGATCAACAACGGGATCATGGAGAGCACCAGAGCAAAACAGGAATAGATTCGGAGTTCGAGGAATCGATGGAATAGGGAAGAATATGCTCATGTTCTTCCCTATTTTTGGAGACATGGCCAGAACCATATAATGGAGCCCATGCTCTAGATTGAATCACCGTCGTCGGACGAGATAGATAACGATCATCAGATCTTCTCAGAAGGTCTAATCACGGGAGTCCACGGTCGAACCGTCATCGTGCGTGGAGAGGAGGTCGCGTGGCAAGTGACTACATATGAACCATCCATCTTTGCATGTAGGGGGTAAATTGCATATCTAACCCTCACATTTTTGTTTTTATTTATTAATATTGTAGATAAATTGTCGTGTACATAAATCAGAAATTTTGCATAGAGGCCACTATATTTATTTATTATTGCACATGGGTCCATTGCAACTCAGCTCACGTGTTGTCCCACATGAGTTGCGCAAATTACAAATAGGTCCTAGCGATTTTGTAAATTATAAATTGGTACATAAATTCATATATATAATTTATATATTTATGAGAAATTTGCACATGTAGCCTCGACATTAATTTTTATTGTAGATATGCCCTCACTAGTATATGTATTTTGTGCTTGAATTTCATTTATTAAAAATAATATCCATGCTCCGAAAATTATGATAAAATAGAGTTAAGATGCATGCTAGCATGTATATTCACGCTATATTTTATTTTTGCATTTAATGTATTTTACTATTTATTAAAAGTCAAAATGAACATATTTTACCCCTGTTTGACTTAAAAATTACCAAAAAAATATAGAATCTTTTTGAAAAAAATCCAAAAAAGTTATATTTCATTTATTTTAGTATATTGTATTCCAAACCGAAAATCTCAAAAATAAAAAATGAAAAGTTACAAAATTCTAAAAAAAATTAAAATCCAGTAAAAAAGACTTAAAATTCCAAAAAATCAAAAAATATTTATTTTTGTCTATGAAGTTTATTTTTATTACTATATTGGCAATCGAGATGAAACTGAACCAAGTCCTACGATTCTCAAAGAAATAAGTCTTGTAGACTTGAAGTATCTCAATTCCATATCATATAAGGTTCCTATGGATAAATAGATTTAAGGTCCAAACAAGCTCCAATCTTTGTATTTTACTTAGACTTTTTCAATTATTAATTCAACCAAAAAAATACAAATGATGTATACAATGCAAAGAAAATATTTTTATGATATAATTTTCTAACTTGGAACTTTTTATAGATTTTTGTAAAAGTTTTGTAAAATTTTATTAGATTTTTTATTTTTCAAATTTTTAGGGATTTTTCAAAACAAAAAGACTTTTGGAACAAAAAAGGGGCATGTGTAAGTATTTACACGGGCATGCATTATATTATTTACAAGAATTAGGATAAAGGATTTACAAATTGAATGTTAGTCATTTTATAGGTATGTATATACAATTTGTAAAGGATTTTTTATTTGTTTGAATGATGTATATATTCCTTAAACTTATTTGAAAATAATTTTAGAAACAATTTTGAAAATTGTAGTTCAAAATATTTTTTACAGAGGATTTTTACAAACATTTGAAAGTCATTTTGCAAAGATTTTTCAAATAGTATATATATATATATTTCAAATATTTTTGCAACCATTCTCAGAACCATTTGCAAATAGGTTTCTTAAAATAATTATATTTTACACAAAGAAAAGAATTTTTACAAACAAAATAATTTTTTCGAAGGTTGAATAACTTTTACAAAATATTATTCAAATAGTTGTCAAAAGATTTTTTCAGCAAATTTCCAAACTATTTTCCAAAATTTATAAAATATTTTCACTTGGTTTATTAATCCATACATACGAAAAGAGTTTGAAATGATTATATACATCATTTTACTAGTTTATTAATAAATTATATGTATCGTATTTTAGCCATATTATTCAAAAGTATGAGTTACGGCTAAAGTATATACAAAGTATATAAGATCACATATACTTATCTTGAGTTATGGCCTCACAGATCGTAAAGAAAAAGAGAAGACATGACTCGTACTAAGTATAAAAGATCCTATACTACAGTGACCAAAGAATAATGAATCAATAAATTAATGAATATGAAGTCTATCATCCCCCTATACTTAGGATTAAATAATCCTAAGTATAGCAGATTGTACCTATACGTAAGGAGGGTATAGGGTGGGAATGAACAGATCATGACTCAGTCTATCACCCCATATACTTAGGTTAAGATGTCCCTAAGTATAGTAGAGAAAATCAACGAAGAAGAGACAAGTGAGGGGATTAAAAAACATATACTGATAAAAAGAAAAAAAACATTGGGTGAATGTACACATTACTCACCCTATACCTAGGGTAAAAGAGACCTAAGAATAAGCAGCAACAAGAGTGATGAAACAGAACAAAGGAAGAATCAACGAAAATAGTTGCACCCCCTTATACCTAAGACAAAGTGCGTCCTAAATATAGACACACTGACATGGTGAATGATCAGGGATACACATGACATAAGAAATAAAGAATATATGGAAAGACAAAACATATATATATATACACACACAAGCGATAAAGAATGGTGAAGTGCAGGACGGTATCTATAAGTCGAATACCGTACTTTTGTCATCATCTCCCCATCGGAACGGTGACGTAGTCAGAAAGAGAAAGAAATCCTAATAAGCAATCAAGTGGGTGTCAGCTACCGTGAAGAATAGATCGAAAACTAAGCTAGGATCTGGTAGCGGGAAGTAGAACATTGATTCATAAGAGAAGAGCGAGAGATCAAAGACAACATCATAAGACATGGAGGTGGAAGGATTAGTATAGATTCCTCCATATCACTCATAGTCTTCGGAAGATACAAAAAGTGAAGAACAAGAGACTCTCTACATATCTCGATGTCCGGTTGACATAAGGATGAAAGATCAAGAACACATCGAATATCACAAGATACGGCCCAACCTTACCAGGGTCATCAAGGTGAGCAGACTCAAAGGATTTAGGCCCATCAGACGGATCAACAAAAGCAGTTTTTGTAGGTGACAGATCTTCGACCTAGATGAAGAGACCGAAAGACCTCAAAGATGTCACGGTTTCCCACAGATAACGCTTGGAGAGTAATGTAAACTAGGCAGCGAGTAATCATAAGAATGTGACTCATCCTTACGAGGATTGTCAAGGAGAGAAGACTCAAAGGAGTCATACTACTAGGGTAAGCGGTCCCATGCTTCGACAGACCGGATACACAATCGGATAGTGAGACTAATAGCTCATATCAGATGACTTGGTTTCGTGCTCCACAAACACAGACATATGAGTGAAACCAATCATAAAGAAAATGTTGCATCTCCCGTATCCTCAGGGAGTGATGGAAACTAAGTCAATGAAAATCAGGGCAATGCTAGCGTCAAGTCTCAGGCCCTCAAAAATAATCAATCAATCACCAGCATGAGGGCATACAGCTTTGGGAGGGATAAGAGGTCATATGGGCAATTGTAATGCAATCCCTCAAATCGACAAAAGCAGTTGAAATGGATTGAGATATCATACGAAGATTCTCTAAGAGCTAAATGGGGATAGGAGAGTCAGGAGAGGGGGGATGGATCGATCAAGAAGATGAGTGAAATCATGTGGGTTCCAAGCATCATCGCTTTGAAGCACATACAGAGATAATACATCAAACATCTAAATCAAGATGGGCGAAACTGGCTAGAAGTCGCATCGTCAAATAATCAAATATCACATCCTCAATACGGTGCGCGAGATCAAAAATCCTCAATAAAGAATCATGCATGTAATCGTGCCAAATCCTAAATAATTTTTATGCACATATCAAATTCAGATCCACCAAAGATAACATACCAGTCTCAGCATCCTCAAATCTACCCAGCTTATTCAAACAATACATGTAATCAAAACCTTGATGCGGGCCTCATCTAATAGCACAAGGATCCCGGGTGAAGGAAGGGATGTCACTGAGGGGAACTAGAGAATGGATAAATAAGATAAAATTGTGCTCTAAGAAGAGAGTCTTATTGAACCAGAATAGAGATAGTGTGATATGGGCAAGGAGACCGCAGCAAAATCTGACTACTAAAGTGAAGATCAAGACCCAATATCATGACTCAATAAAGAAGACAATACTATATATAAAAAGAAAGATGGAATAAATAAAAAAAGAACCTAAAAAACTCTGGATCTACCAACTCAAACAGTGACGTACGTGAATGGACACAAAATCACAATCAATGTACAAAGCAACATCCATGTTCACCTACTCAACACAATGAAGGACGTAGATGGTGGTCATTTATCTTTTCCATTTTAGATTTAGGTGAGATTCAAAACAGTTCTATAAGCACGTTGGTAGGCTTGGGATTGGGACGCTAATCCTTAGTGTGTGTGTGTCATATATAAAGTGCAGAGTACAATGAGGGAGTTGCTCTCCCTAAAACAATGAATGCATTACATTTATTTTAGAAGATTTAGCATTCCCAATTTTATTTTTGACTAGCACTTTTTTTGTATTTTTCAATGTAATCTCCTGGCGAGTTTCAAATTCCATTAACATCCTAGTTGTTCAAAATCAGAGGGAGAAGGTAAGAAAAGCAATGCAAGTCGGGAATCGATGATACATGCATAGTCAGAAGACTTACATTGAGTCCTAGCTCTCTCCATGAAGAATGCATAACCGAATTAAAAGCTACCCTATATGATATGTAAGATGATGAAATCACCTTATAATAGAGTATGCTATTAACATGAAGCATAAAATGCTATATACGTAGCAAGAAGCCTAAGGGTCCAGTCTTGAAGGTTCCTCGGTGCCCATCATAGTAGGTCCTACAGGTGCTGTATGGAGGCCTCTCACAACATGTAGCTTTGAGTCTAAGTGAGAAGAAAATTTAAATTGATGAAGTCCAAAACCGAGCTATTGGTACATGTAATTTAATTGGGAATTTGGACCTTAATATATCATCAAGAAAATCCAAATCTAGGGCTCAATCACACAAATTAAATAAAAATAAAGTCGAGAAATAAGGATAAAGATAGCATTGAACACACGACAAAACCGACCAGGCCCCAAGTGAAAAATCACTCGGACAATGGACCTCGTGAAGTAGCATTGTTAAAGAGAGTTCAAATTATTACACATAAATGTCTCTCTCTCACTTTTATGTACAAAAAAATAAAAATGAAAATGTAAAGAAATTGTCTTCCAAAATCCTTCCAAGTCTTCATTTGATGCTCTATCCTGCCAGCTAAGTCAAAAAGTTGGCTCCGCCTTGCTTGGGTGCATAGGTCCTCCTAAGAAGTCCTCCCTCATAAAGCGGTTTCTCACAACAAAGTTAAACAAGGCGGAGTGTTAGATAATTTAAAAATAATATCAAATAAACTATAATATAAATGAAATATCTGAACAAGACATAAGAGAGAAGAAACAAATAAATCAATAAAATCTTTGTGGCGTTGCTCCCCGGCAACGTCGCCATTTGTTGAATGGGATTTGGCGAGGGTCTAATGCAATCTTCACAAGGCGAGAACTACATTGTTGCTGTTGTGACCGCTCACGAAACCCCAATTCAAACAACAATGAACCCACAAATTAATATAGCATTGTGAAGCAAAAATGTGGAGTTAAAATTTATTATAACTCTACAACAAGTGTGTATAGTCTGTAGGTATGTGTAGAGGTCGAACATAGGGAGCAAACAGTAGATTATGCAAGTAAATGCAAAATTTGTCCTTTTCTCTTGTCTTTATCTCTTTTTGTATGGGTTTAATATATATTAAATTTTTTATTTGTTTTAAATATTTTGAACTTTCTTTTTTTATATTTTCTAAAACTACCATTTTCTTTTAAATATATTATATAAGAATATGCACAACTAGATATGCATGATAAGGTAATATATTTAAAAATACAACTAATAATGATAAAAAAATCACAAAATCAAATGTTTTTGGATTTTATATAATCTTTTACTATTTTTGTATTTTTAAAAATAATTTTACTAATCTATACGTATTTTTAAAGTAAAAAATATACTAAAATAGGGATTAAATAAATAAGTCGAATTGATTTGAAGGTTAAAAATAGTAAAAAGCATCAACAATTTCAAAAGCACATAAATAATAATAATATAGAGAAAATCGAAGGAAAACATAAATGTTTTTGGTGTTCTTCCAATTTTTTACTGGATTTAAATCTTTTTAAATTTTTAGTCTTTATCTTTTTCTATTCTTAAGGATTTTTGGTCTGGAGAAACAAAATAGAAAAAATACAGAAAATATTTTTGGGAAATTTTCATAATATTATTATATTTGTTTGGTAATTTCTAATTCAAATAGGGAGAAAACATGCTCTTTTGATTTTTAGTATTAGTAAGATGATTAAAATACAAATCCAAAATTATAACATGAAAGTACATGCTAGCTGACATCTAACCCTATTTTTGCATAATTTTTGGAGCACATATGTTTTTTTTAATAAATGAAATACAAGCACCAAAATAAGGAAAGGGAATGGACATATGTGCAAAATAAGAAAATCAAAGATCGAGAGAACTTTTGTAGTAGAGCCGAAATGGCATAAGCCTACTTCTGATCTTGAGATAAAACCTCTTGCTTCTCCGCATAGTTATTTCCACTCCCAATTGCTTCTCTTTGAGATTGTAAAGGTTCCTTTAGTTTGTAGTGTAGCAACCACTCACCAAGGTTACGATATTAATGTCTCTCATTCATTACCTCCTTCTTACCCTACGCCTTGAAAATATTGTCAGTGGCAATGCAGTTCAAATATATTATATCACCCATGAGTTAACTTAGTTCAAGTGTTGAGCGTGCGTGTCTATGTGTGAATGTATATATGCATGTATGTACTTATGTAAATATACATGCATGTACAATGTATATTTCTTTATTTTTTTGCTTGTATCTATGCATACTTGTAAGTAGGTATGTTGTGGGACGAATGTCTATATCTATGTATTTATGTACATGCAGATATACATGCATCTATACATTATATATATTTCTATGGATGGGTATGTGTAGATATATGCATGTAGACACATATATGAATGTGTTTACAAAGGAGGTGGGCTTGAGCGTGCGTACATGTATGTGCTTTCCTATGTATGTGTCCAAGAGAGGGGTTCAACACACACATGCACACAAATGCATATGTGCAAGCACGTGTGCACATACATACATATGTACATACATACATATATAGGATTTCTTTCCAATAGGACTTGGTCCTTCCAACCCTTATTTTGTAGAAAACATGATGACTTTAGTAGAATGCATATACATATTCTATTAAAATGTATGATTTTAATAGTTGTATTATAATATGCAATTTTGTATTTATAATGTGCAGTTATAATACAAACTATATACACATTGTACTAAAGTACTCGTGTTTTCTAACAAAAGATGGTGCCCTTCCTTAAGTCGGGAAGGATGCATCCTATTGGAAGGGGTCTCTCTCTCTCTCTCTATATATATATATACATATAGGATTTCATTCAAATAGGACGCAGTCCTTCCTAAGTTCTGGAAGGCCAGCCCCTTTTTGTGTAAAACGGGATGACTTTACTACAATACATATACAATTTGTATTATAATGCACATTTTTAATGTTTGTATTATAATGTACAGTTTTGTATGTGGCTTTGTATTTATAACGTGCACCTATAATATAAACTGTATACGTATTTTACTAAAGTGCTCATATTTTATACAAAAAAGGGGCGACCTTCCTGAGCTTAGGAAGGATTGGGTCCTATTTGAAGGGCCTCCTATATATGTAGGATTTCTTTCATATAGGACGCAGTCCTTCCTATGTTCAGGAAGGCCAGCCCTTTTTTGCATAAAACAGGACGACTTTAGTAGAATACATATATAGTTTCATATTATAATGCACAGTTTTAATGTTTGTATTATAATGCGCAATTTTGTATTCGGCTTTGTATTTATAACGTGCACCTATAATATTGCTCGTGTTTTATACAAAAAAATGACGGCCTTCTTGAACTCAGGAAGGACTGCATCTTATTTGAAAGGCCCTATATATATAGGGTGCAATTGAATTGAGGTGGCACCTTTTCTTGATTATGGAAAGGTGCCATCTTAGGTCATTGGATGATGAGTGTATAGGTGAGATTGAAACCACTAGGTGGTTTTCATGCCAACTAACATTGCTAAATTGGGATGGATTAAATTAAAGCTAATTTATTCAAATACACGTCATCGAACATTCTATATTTAATAAAACCTAAGAAGTATACATTGTACTTTTTGGAAAATATGATGGAATAAATGCTTGCATTTTGGAATAACTATTATGAATTTACGAAAATTGAATACATTTTACAATCATGTTATGTAAATTACAAAAATCGTAACCACTGATGTACGGAAAACAATTCAAATTCAATAAAAATTGATGTATTCGTGTGTTTCCTAAAATATAGGATGTTTTGATAATGACCTAATTAATTGATGTACGCATGTAAAACATTCCTAAATGATGTGATTTTTGTTACAACTATATTTCCAAATATATAGGATGTGGTAAATTGTGAACACATTATATATTCTACATGTCATATGCATATTATTTTTAGGGGGTTTAAATAGGAAGCATATTTTTAATTCACAAATTAGAAAATACATGTCATACTTTATGCTAAATATCACTTCATCCAACATTTTGTGTAAGCAATATTTGTAAATTGCAACATTTTCGGTAAAGTTTGTAGTCTCTTTTGTAAACTACATTTGATTTATTTTGAAAAATTTGTATTTTTTTGAGAATATTATGTGGGAGTAACGTTTGTAAAATGTGATATTATTTTGTAACTTTGTAGTCTCTTTTGTAAAATATACATGATTTTTGTAAAATAGATTGATTATTATTAATGTATAAATTATTTTTATGTCCATCAACATGATTCCCAATATCACGGGTCCATTGAAATTTGTCATCCATTGTAAAGTTTGTGTAGATTTTGTAAAATCCACGCCCCCATTTAACAATTATGTGCTAATCTGCAAAAAAAAGTCAATCAGTAGTTTTTCATTTATCCTAAAAAAGGATAACACTTAAACAATACAAGGAGAATTGTAAATCAATGAAATAAAATATAAATTGTACAATAAATTATGTAAATTAGTAGATCAAAAGGTAAAATATATCATCATATTTGATATTTAATCCATCCAATTGAATATGTAAACTTCATTCATTTAGTATTTAATCCATAATCTACGAGATTTCATCTAATTTCATTTTAAGAAAATACAACACCTTCTTGACGAAAATATAACAAGATGCACAATATTCTATAATAAAAAATCATTTATTGCTGTTAGCAACATGAGATATATTCAATCTGTAAACAAATATTTACAATCTTAACAAAAAATTTCTTTCTTTTAGGTGATATTTTCATTCTCATTCTACATAATTGAATCTATAAACAAAACTCAAAAGAAAAAAAAACGAAAAGTGTGTTGATCTCAAAAGAATGTGGGAACCCAAACTTACAAACGATTGAATATTCCAGAAATATGATTGAACTCAAAAGAATAAAAAGTGCAATGAATATTCCAGAAAATATGATTGAATAGTGGCTCGTGTTTTGAAAAATTGTTAACAATTTACAAAAGATTACTATATTTTACAATCATGTGTTATAAATTATAAAACCGTATAGTTGATGTTCGAAAAGACAGCCAATCATAACTATTATTGAATTTGGAACAGTAATTCAAAATAAAACAAAGGAGAAACTTTAAAGATTGGATTGAGATGGAATCAAAACAGAATGTAAAATCCAAATCCAATTAAAAAACAATCTAAAATAACATGGTACTTGATTAATAGATGAATAAAAAAATTAAGAAAAAACTATTAATAACACGCATCATCCTCCGTGTGCAACCGCCTCATACTGCATGATGCACCGCCATCGTACACCACCATCATGTCCACGCACATGCGCCGCCTCTACGTCGAGAGAGGACGAAGAACTAGAGGGGGGAGCAAATCCCCATCGAGTTTGTTTTGGAAAATTCGATTAATTGAGAACCTCAATGATGATAGGTTTTATATTTAGAATATAAATTTGATTTATTAATGACCAACAAGATAATGACACATTAAATAGAATATTCAATTTTGTTTCTAAAAATAGCAAGTCGAAGGTTATTTGGATGGTAGTTTTGGGTTTGAATTGGTGGTTTTCATTATAGCCGTAGATTAAGATCTAACGGACTTAATGCAATGGTGCACCATGATTGTGGTGAGGTGCTACCTTAATTCATGTTTTCCCTATACACACACACGCAAGTGTTCATACACTTGTATATCTGTGTATATTTGTGTGTTTGTGTGTATCGTTAGTAACTTGTGTACTAAGCCTTGTTTTAATACTAACAAACACATTTACTGATGAGCACTCATGATATTGAACTATTGTATATTGTAGGAACTCAAGATATCAAGGTAAACTATTGTTGAACATGTGATCCCATTCGAGCCATTATCTATGTGCGGTTGTATTCATTGATGATATCATGATCTAATCACATGATGAGGAGCATGCCACCATCTACACTATTCTTGAGTCTCTTAAAGAATACTAGTTGTATGCAAAATACAATACGTGTATGTTTTGGCTTATCGAGTTAGTTTTCCTTGATCATATAATTTCTACAGAGGGCGTGGCAGTTGATGCAATCAAGATAGAATCGATAATTTCTTGGAAGAAGCCCAAGACAGTTACTAAGATATGCAACTTCTTAGTCCTCGCCAGGCACTATACACACTTTATTGAAGGAATTTCCCAACTAGCTCTACAACTTACTTTTATTAGATCATAACCATATCTTAAGGGAATGATGTTGCAAAGCCCTAAAAATCAACTTAATGATATCACACCATGCATATGGACACTAGATCTAGTCCGATCATAAGAAATCAACGTAACATATTTCATCATGCCATGCCCTCATCCTCCTAGGATCCGGGTACTCGGCAAACCGATTTCACACCACATACATTCCACATTCGAATCACGTGGATACACATAAGCAGAAGAAAATAGCACAAAACATTAGAATTTAAAACTTGCTTTCCATTCATGACATGTTCACATTTACATTCCATTTTCCATTTCCATCTATTACATTTGTAGTGTCCATATATCTAAACAATATATATATATATATATATATATATCCATGAAAGAAATGTGTATCAACATACATATACATGTAATGTCTCTCAAAATACTACAAGGAATAACAGAAAAACTACTAACAATTGTATGGCAAGAAGGAGTTATGAAGTTGCACAAAAAAAGTGATGCCTCCAAAGTTGCTTACTGCTGCGAACCTACGGATTCACATGTAGGTTCCTTATGAGCAAAGTTGCCCAACACAATATAACAATATACAACAATAAACAAGATATAATTTATGTGTGCAAAAGAAACAACTACGTAATTGATCTCACAAAGAATTACATTTTAATTATTATTGTTTGATCTGGATATGGATATGAGTAACCAAGTTTCGTGGATATCCTATGGTCTTGGTCTTGATGAGATCTCACACTATGACTCTAAGGTAAAAAGAATACCTTAGCATTGAGTGTCCCCGTAGGCTTACAATGTTGTATAATGCATCGTAACTAAGTTCTCAACACGTCCATTTAGCCCCACTTCACAATTTTACTTCCGATTCATAATTAAGATTCCAACTCGCGAATCATCGCGACTAAATCAATCCCCCTTATGTCCAGGAGAATTATATCCTATTCCAAACTTTATTTTACCACATTTCCCGAAACTCCCCACTTAGCGTTCCCACTCAAAATACCAACCCATCTAGCTAACACTGGCCCGTGCATGAGTGTTAACTCTAAGTGACTAGTGAAATACTAGATCACCATCCATGAGTACTTGGCCCTCACTCGAAACACCGGGCTAAAGGAATGCAAGTGGTGAGGTTGAACACCATCAGATTAGCACCTAGGTATACCAAGCAATATGTCCCCCAACCATCGCATCTACAATAGCAGTTGGGATCGCAATTATCTAAGTTTCTACCCGGGGCCCCAAGGGTGCATGCTGTAAATTTTTTTCCTAAAATATGGAGTATTGTTGACATACAAAAAAAATCAAATAATCAAGTCATTTTGTATATCTCGTCGAGATCTTTCCAACGATCCCAAGAACATCCAATTCCGACATTCCTAACTCAAGTTATCGTTGCTTTAATTATCATAGTCGAGACCCATATATGGATCCAAACTGGATCCAAATTGGGATTCAATTTCACCTCTCCTTCTATAAATAGGAGATGATATGCTACTCTCTCAAAGCCCTAGCCACCACCATCCTTCCCTCTCATTGGAGCACCCTCACCGTAGCTAGTTTAGTCGCTAGGGCCGCCATTCACATTAGAGAAGGTTCTCCGATCGAAGATCCACGACAACCAACGCATAGGAGAGCTCGAGGTCACCGTGGTGCACGCCTCCGCACTGCAACCAAGCGACAGAAATACTGTTTCCGTGCAAAAGGAGATCCCGAGGGAACATCCTCGAAGGTAACGATATTATACCTCACTCTTGTTATTGGTTTCTGAAAAACTCGGAAATCCCTGATCTAATTTCTTCAGAATCCTGCAAAGAAGGAAACAGATAAAAAGTTGTGGTTGTTATATCGACCAGGTGAGTTTTTACATAAAAGATTAATTTTTGGATTCTTCTTTATTTTTATTTATACTCCTAAACTTAAGTGTAGAGCGGTTAAGCACGGGAGTGTCGAACTTAGGGAGGCAAACTGTTGGAGACTAGGATTAAACTATAGACAACTACGGTTTTATGGGTCTCCTAATTTTTATTTTGTTTTAATAATTTTCTGAATTTTTATTTGATTTTTAAGTAATTTAATATAGTTTTTATTATTTTTAAGTATTTTATGAATTTTTTATTATTTAAGAAAATGTTTTTAAATTTTTTAGTTAATTTTTATTTTGTTATTTTTATGTTTTTAATTTATTTTCTGTTTGTATGGATTTTAGAGGGGTTTTTAACATTTTTATGGGATTTGATTTATTTTTACATAGAAAGACTTTTTTTACTGAAAAATGTGACGTTTTTCTGATTTTTAAGAGTTAAAATAATGTGAAATTATTTCTATTGTATTTTTATAGAAAGTAGATGAAATTATCCTTAAAATGATATGCTATGCATTTTTAGGTGATTTGTCTTTATTTAGTTATGATTTTTACAAGTTTTTATGTATTTTGTATTTTTTTATTGATTTTAATATTTAATTTTTATTTTGTTTTGAGTTTAATATTCAAAATATGGTAAAATATACTATAGGTAATTTTTATAGGAATTTTAGAGACGTTTATATAATTTTTATGTATTTTGAAAATTTGCTATATGTAAAAAATAGAAAATATTTTTTTCAAAATTATTTAATACTATATATAATATATTATACAATATAATTATATACTTTTATTATATTTTTGTATTTTGAATGTTATTTTTATGTAAGTGGTATGTATAGGATGTGTATGAATGCAATTCCTTGGAAATGATGGGATCTGCTTATAAAAGTCAGTTGTGCAGGGGCGTGGTACGTAATTATCCCAGCAGAGAACGTGCTACTTCACGTGTCTACTCCAGTAGGGGACCTATTTGAAATTTTCTCAATCGTAGGGGGCTTTAGTGCAAAACGCACGAACTGCGCGTGGTTGCGCACGTGATGTTAGCTCGGCAGGGATCTGTAGGTAATTACGAAAGAAACTCGAGGATTGCTCCTGCAATTCGCCCCCAAAACCTATCCCGATAGCACGCGCATTGCACGTGATCGCACTTGAGCGGTGCGGTGGCGAGGAACTACTGGTGTCGACACGTTGCTCGATGTGAGCACTTGATCGAATCCGATAAAGCGGCTTATGTTGTTGCCTCGTAGCGATGCGATAATCGTACGATCGATGACTGAAGCGGATGGATCAACAACGATGATTAAATCTGGGCCAAAACATGTTCTTCCCCAAATTTCAATGCAGGCGACGAGTGAAGCACTCGAAACGATGATATTCTATGGTGCCCTGCTCATGCAGATCGTTACAGATGCGGATGAAGGTATCTCAATTCGTGACAGAGCTATTCCAAGCAAGGTGGTGGTTGCTCATAGGAATACGATATCGCTCCACCTGAGTCTTTGCGTGCTGTAGTTGTTGCATGTGATGCTCTATGAAGTTGCAGGTGTGTTTGAAGGTTCTCCTTGACTCTGGTTAAAAACGGTGACTTCGAAGGCAAAGCTCTGGATACAGACCTGCACCGGCAATGGTGTTGATTGACTCGAGCTCGAGGGATCGGTTCCAAAGTGTAAAAAAATGTGAATGTCAGGGTTCCGGCGAAATGATGGAGGGAGCCATATCTCCGAGAATTGGAGGGGATAGATTGCGTAAGGAAGAGGGAAATGGGGAGATTCGAAGATGGAGGTGATTGTGTGATGATTGTAAACGACACAGATTTGGTGAATCAGAATAGAGGATCTGGAAGTAGAATGTTGGAGATGGACGAAGTTAATGCAGGAATTAGAGAATATTGAGAAGAAAGGAAGATGAAAGTGGATCTATAATGGGTAGGGAAGTAGAAAACAGAATCGAAGAGAAGAGGGAAGAGAGTTCTAACCTGGAGAATGAAACAGAAGTTGCGCCTGTGGAGTCGTCGCCTCGATGCAGTGGCATGCCGCAGAGGCTTGATCTCACACGAAGTTGATCTGCACTCCAGAGTTGATCTCGCCGCCTTCTCTCTCTCCTCGCTCGACGACAAGAAATGGAGGCCTATCACCCACTCCCTTCTCTGCCGGAACTCGGTGGATGAGAGGAAACAAAATGGCGGATGATAGAGGTTTGGGGGTTGACGGGTATAAATAGTCGAGGTGAGGTGCGGGTACCGCTAGCGGTGACCGGATGTGAGGACGGTTGGGCAACGGCCGGCCCGTTGAGGGCGTTGGCCATTGGTAGCTGGAGAAGGAGATGGAAGAAGATGGGTTCCATGGAGAAGAAGGTGAAAACGTGGGGAGGAAGAAAGTGATGGGGGAAATTAGGAAAGTAGGAGAGAGATGAAGAAGAAAGCGGAGAGAGAGGAAAAGGAGATAAAATAAATAAAATAAATATAATTAAGTAATAACTAAATTAAATTAATTATAATTTAGTAATTAAATAATTAATGAATAATTAAATATATTTAATAAGGTAATTAAGTAATTAATTAAATAATTAAGTATATAATTAAGTTATTAATTAAATTAAGAAATCAATTAAATAAATAATTTAAATAAATAAATAAAATATTATTTATTAAAATAATAAAATAAAAAAAATAAAGTATTAATGTATTAAATAATAATATAAGTTACGGTTTATTGTACAATATACCAATAGAGGCCGGAAAACTACGATTTTTGCATTCACTCCGGTTTTAGCGAAACTAGTGTCATTTTGTAGATAATTGAAAAATATAATTTTATGAACCGAGTTTGCTCAATTCGAAGTTCATATGGCCGAGTTATGAGGTCCGAAAGAAAAAGGTAGCGGCTTCGGGCCTCCAGATTTTATTGATATTTTAACTTAGTTATATTTTCATATTTTTATATACAATTTTAGAGGATTATAGGAAAAAGAATTCAGTTAATCGGGTTTACGGTTATTTAATTAAAAATCGGTGAAGTTTCTATATATAGTACACATATACAATGGGTCCAAAAAGCCAAAACCGGTTTTATCCGAATATTTTTCGATATTTTCAATAAATAGTATTATTTACAAAACGGATTTAGAAACTGAGTTTGGTCAATTTGGAGTTTCTATAAATAGTTATGAACCTTGGAACTCAGTTTTTGTGGCTTTTACGGTTCATTGCGGTTATTTTATTTTTCTACCGAAATATTTTCTGATATTTTTATAAAATAATATATATTTTTATGAACAATTTTTATAATAGGAGTGTTTTGGTTTGAAGTGCTTTTGATGATACATAAAATAGATGAAATATTTACATGTTGAAAAATGGGTAAATTATATTTTTGGTCTTTATTTTCTTGATATTTTTATAAGTTAGGATCCTTATCTCCCCCTACTTATTTCTTTTGTTGAGCCGGTCAATATTGATATGGTCTCGGGATGAGGATCAATCTATATATTATATATACATCCTTCTTTTATTTTTATTTTCCTTTTTCTCTTTATTCTTTTTATTTTGGTCGAAATAAGTGTTAAATATATAATATTAATAATTGTGGTTAGAATGTTAATTAAATAGAATTAGTGATTATTTATATGTATTTTACCAAGGATTTTAGCCAAAATGAAAGAATAAAGGCGATGAATCATGGATTCATCATTCCCCTATACTTTACTTTTGCTGGTCTCTTAACAAACACTTATTCTATAAATAAGTGCAAGCACAAAGAAAAAGAAAAAGGAAAATAAAAGAACTTAGAACATGCTTGTTTCTTTAAACCGAATCTCACTTCACTCGAAATTTGGAACTTGGACTTAGAGCTTTCGATTAATAGTGTGTCGGGACTCTATTAGAATTAGGATTTGAGCCTCGACAGTCTTCAAGTTCCACAAATCCTTATCCAGATTCACCCAACAACCAGCTCAGATACACCTATCCATTACGCGAACTTTTCAGCTTTAAAAGCAATTTGTACTGTGTATAAAAGGTTTTAGCTCTTCCTGCTTAAAGAAGTGAAGGAACTGCCCATCCCAGTTACACACTCCCATTGGGCCCTCATTCAACAGCCCTCGAGAAGGGAGGTATTCCTTCTATGGTGAGATCGTTTTGTGTCCACAATCGAGTAAGAGAGATGATAGAAGAAGGAGAAGAGAACTGGAGTGTGATCGGTGTAATCACATCTCCTGTGAAGCCTGGACAGTTTATACAGGTCTCCATGAAGACATGGAGGTTTTTCTGAAGCTCAGACCATTGTGGTCATTTTTGGTGTTTGATGTATTCAACTTCTTTTTGCTAGTATTGCTTGTTGTTTCACTGCATAAGTCTTTTGTGCCCCGATGGATATAGCATCTTTTCCTTCCGCCCATTTTTTTGGGGTCTTAGAAAAAATTGTTCCAGCAGATCCTTACCTCATCCGAAGCTTTATTTCAACCCCAATCTCTTCCGTCTTAAGACCTCATCATCGCTAGACAAGGATGGAAACGCACCACCGAAATGGAGTGCCCTTCGCAGCCCCATGCAAGTTGAGCTAATTGCAGAGTGCTTGAGTTCAAAATCGGTTCAAATGGAGAAGAGTTCAACAAATGACTCCAGGTGTCCTACTTAGGCACTTTCAAGTTGAATTCCGAACACGGTCTCATGGAACCCAAAGAATTAAGTCTACAAGATCTGAGGAGTCTCAATTCCCGTTCCTAATAAAGTCCCTTTAAAATTAAGTGGATTAAGGAATAAATCATACTCCATCTCTCGAACTTAGATCCATTCGGTTCACAAATCAAACTTGTTCTGAAAAATGCTGATGAATGCAACAATTTTTTTATGAAGTAGATTTTTCGGCTTAAGTGTTTTAAGTGGTTTTTAAAGACTTTTGCAAATTTTTGTTGAATTTTAAATTTTTTGTTTTTTCAGGGTTCTTTTTGAAAAAGTTGGTGAATTAATTTGATTTATATAAATTTTACACGAATTTTGTACATTTTACAAGGGATTTTATACATAATTTATATACAAGCTTATACGGCTTTTATACAGAATTTACAAGGGTTTTATTTACAACTTTTTTAAAGATTTTATCGACCTATTTTACAATATTTTTTATAAATTTTTTTTGAGTTTTTTTAATAAGATATTTTTATGGTTTCCTTGTGGCTTTTACAAACCAAAAATATACACCATACTTTTAGGAAGCTTTATTATTAAAAATATGATAAAGTATGAGTTATGGCTTCTAAAGTATATATAGCATATATACGACACCCCCTATAGTTAGTGTGAACTATGTCCTCATAATGACCAAAGAAGCGGCAAAGGAAGATATAACTCGGGCTAAGTATAGATTGGTGAAAAGAATCCTATACTACAATGACTCAAAGAATAATGAATGAATGAATGAATAGAAGTCGATCATCTCCTCTATACTTATGATCAGGTGATCCTAAGGACAACGGACTCAAAACCAAAGATGATCGAGGTCAAGAGAATGTACAAACTCAACGGTTCGGCTTGTCCCCCTATACTTGGGGTAAAATATCCCTAAGTATAGAGACGAAAATCAAAAGGTGAGGGACAAACGAGGGAGCAGACGATGCAAAAAACTAACAACAATCAAAATGGAAAATAAACAAGATTACACCCCCTATACTTAGGGTAAAGTGCACCCTAAGTATAAGAAACAACAAGGTCAATCGAAGAGGACGATACGAAGAATACCACAGTGTCTACAACCCCTATACTTAGGATAAAGCACATCTTAAGTATAGAAAAATTCTAGATGAAAATGGAAGGGTAAGAGTAAAATCGAAAATATATACAAGATCCGGTAAAATCAAGTACGAGATGCAAAGTGTAAGAGTGAAAAGATCATCTTATATAAAAAAGACGGGGGCAACTTCAATGGTTTGCGGTTCATAATCGAGAAAGGGTTTGAACCACTGACCGTTGACTTGAAAGGTGGAATCAGACGACAACTCAGAGATATCGATGCTACCGTTTTCGTACACCTTTCGCACAAGATAAGGGCCTTTCCACTTACTCTGAAGTTTCCCTGGAAACAATTTCAGTCTCGCATCGAATAGCCATACTTTCTGATTCAGCTCAAACTGCTTGTGGCTGATGTGAGAATCATGCCACTCTTTCATCCGTTCTTTGTAATGAAGGCTACTCGTGAAGGCTTGGTCTCTCAACTCTTCCAGGGATACTAGTTTGGCTGCTCTGATCTCCCAAATCATCTACACCAAAGATCACTTCTTTCACTACCCACAAGGATTTGTGCTTGATATCGACCGATAAGTGGCATGGCTTGCCATAAATGAGCCGAAATGGAGACGTGCCCAATGGAGTCTTAAAGGATGTTATTTAGGCCCAAAGAACTGAGTCCAAAAGCTGCGACCAATCCTTTCGGTCTGACCGAACAACCTTCTGCAAAATCATCTTGATCTCCCTACTTGAGACTTTATCTACACCATTCCTTTGAGGATGATACGGAGTAGCAACCCGATGGTCTATACCGAACTCGTTAGCAAGTGCTCTCATCTTGTCGTTGATGAACTGGCTACCTACGTATGATATCAAAACACGAGGGATCCCAAACTGCATAATGATATGCTTTCTCAGTAACATGCAAACCGTGTTTGTATCAGCGGGTCGAGCATGAATAGACTCTACCCAACGACTCACATAATCCACAGTGAGAAGGATATACTCAAACCTATGACTTTTAGGAAACGGACCCATAAAGTCGATACCCCATGCATCAAACACTTCACAGAAGTGAATCGACTGCATCGGCATCAGGTCTCTATGTCCACAAGAGCCCATTTCTGATAGCCAGTACATCTCTTACAAATTAGGATATAGACAATTAGTTGTTCAACATCATGTTATTTTTCATTGAATAAAATGATACAAAATTGAGTTCCAAATTAAGATATAAATATAGGGTTATCCGTACAATTTCATAAATTAAAAATGCAAGGCAAACGGTGTACAGGGGCACTTTTGGAAATATAAATACTAATAGGGTAGAACTTGCAATTTTTACAAATAAAAAATAAAATCAAAGACCTTTTTGTTCATGGCATTGTAAGTTAGAGCTCTATGGGGAGGAGGCAGCGGCTACCGCGTTGCGGCACGACCCCTGCAAGGAGGCGTTGGCAGATGGAGAGGGGGTTGCGGTGGTTGCAGGCAGCTGTGGGCGGGGATGGGTGGCTCGGGTTGGAGTGGGTGAGGGGACCGTCGTACGGGGAGAGGTGTGGTGGGGCACCATAGGTGGGAGCTTGTGGGAGGCCCGCTTAGACGCGGTGGCGGTGCTAAAGGGCATGCAGGCGGAGGAGCAGGCCGGCGGTGCTCTGCTGGGTGCCGCGCTTGGAGGAGTTGGCCGGCATCAGGGGGCTGCAGGCGGAGTTGGTCGATGGAGGTGGATGTGTGGTTGGAGAGGTTGACGGTTGACGCAGCTGGCTAAGGTGCGCAGTTGACTGGAGGAAAGGTGCGATGGCGGATCCCGCGGCGGCACCGTCGCTGGAGGTAGTGTCGTGAAGGGGGGCGGCGGGCTGCGACCTACTGCTTTCCTTCTCTTTTTCAGATTTTTTTGAATTTTTTTTTGTGTTGTGATTTTAATTTTTAAATTTCATTTTCTTTTTTTAAAGTTTTTGTATTCTTAAATAGGGAATAACCAATGATGCAAAAATATGATGTGGTGATGGTGGTAATATCATGAAAGAACAAACGAGTAGGGGAGATGAATGTGAGGTGATTAAAAAAATGTAACAAAAAATGACAAATAATAAAAAGGGAAATTACCTAAAATGGAAGTGATTGCCTATGATATGCTCACGAGAAGTACGATCTTTGCTCGAATCGCCAACAAGCGATGAGCTCGAACAGCGTGTGGAGGCGGCTGCGATGTTGGCTGGAATGCAAATGGATCTCACCGGAGAGAGGGTTGTCGCCGCTCGATCGAGGTAGCAACGTTGTCGCCGATTCAACTATGGGAACTAGGCTCTTCTCACATAAAGATGGATCAATTGCAAAAATGGGAGGATGAGATGTATAAAAAAAGAGAAAAAATGAGAAGTTATGAAAGTCGTGGAGGGGAGGTTAATAAAATGGTGGAGTTGAATTAGGAGTTAGAAAAAGTGGTGGAGTGTTGGAGTTGAATGGGCGGTTATTGTAGAGAATGAAAATTAAATAAGTAAATAAATAATAAAATAAAGTAGACTACTAAAATACAATAAAATATAGAGAAGAAATATAGTGGAGAATTTACAAAAGAAGACAAACAACATGTTCATATTTTTTACTTTTCTGATTTTATTTTTTTGTATTTTAATAAATATTTAAATAGAAAAATACAATAATATACTAGGAATAAAAAACAACACAGCAATGATTTTTTTAGTTTTTTTCGTAATTAAAAAATTAAACAAAAATAAAGAAAGAATGAATATTTACATTATATACAATGTATACCTATGTCCCAAAACCCATATTTTACGAATAAGATCCAATTTTAGTGAAACCACTTCTGTTTGATAGGTAATTTTCTAACTTAAACTTTAAAAGTGAGTTTGCTGAATTTGGAGTTCATACAGAGTAGAAATTTGGCCGGAAAGTTGGACTTTACAGCTTTTTCTCTTTGGGATCTAGGAGTATTTATTTGAGGTGGAATTTATTTTGTATTTTTATATTTTATATACATTTTTATGAACAAGTCAGAGAAAGAATTAGCTAAAAAGGAGTGAAATGAAATTATTAAAAGTACATGAAGTTTTAGGCTATTTATAGGTGAAAAACTCTTTATTTTACGGCTTTTTTACTGTTAATTTATTTTGTACAATATAATATACAACACTTATTGTATTTTATTTACAAGAGTCATTTTATTAATTTAATGATTTTATGAATATTTATTTGAGATTTTATTCAAGGATTTTGCTAATATCAATATATTGAGATGATGAATCGTGTATTTATCAACCAACCAGGAAAAAGAAAATAAAAAATGCCTATAAATTCGATAATAATAAATAAAAAAATTAATTTTCATTAAAATAAAAAATGTTTATAATTTAATATAGTATTTAATGCATAATTTTATATATTTTGCAAGTACATTTATTATAGATTAATATTTATATGTAAAATATATGCATAAATACCTGTATTTTGATTATTTTATTTTTAATTTGTATTATATATTTTATCATTTCATACTTGTACTTTATATGTCTTTAATTTATTTAAATACACATTTAAATATTTTTATTTTGTTGAGGTTATATGTATACTTAATTAATTATGTACATATACATTATAGGTGTATATTGGTATACTTTATCTATATATTTCGATGTATTGATTAATTTAATTTAAATTTTAATTTAATGGTTATATTTTATATTAATTATGTACCAAGGTTTTAAATAAAATATACAATATTTAAAAAAAAGGATTTCAAAAAGTACATGGAATAAATATTTAATAAAAATATATAGCTATATTGCACAATAGGTGTCCAAAACCTAAATTTTGCTTCTTAATTCCAAATTAAATGAAACTACCTTTGTTAAATAGCTTATTAAAAGTTATATAAAATAAAGGTGATTTTGGTCTATTTTGATACAATATGGACAAGATACATGTCTTTGAAGTTTTTATTTTGTGTCTCGGACACACTATGCAATATTTTTCAGTGAAGTCAATTTTTGTATTTTTTTTATTTTTATCTATGTTATTCATGCTATGGATTTTTTATTTCAAGTTTAAAATAATAAAATAAAATAGGCGACAAAATGAAATTTATTGGGTAAAATAAATTAGGGTTTAATTATTTTTCTGTACGGTTTCTCTGCCCTATCTCCCCTACTTTATTCCTTGTTGACCAAGTCATCATGATGACTAGGTCTAGGGGTCTAGGGTCATTCAATACCTATGGTATCTCATCTCATTTTCCTTTCTTTCTTTGTTCTTTTAATTTGGAACTAAATACATTAAATATTACAGTATTTTATATAATATTTTGTACAAATGCAGAGTATTTATTTTGGTATTTTAATGATATATACATGCATTTGGTTAGGGAGTTAAGGTCAAATTGAAAGAATAACGGTGATGAAATGGGGATTCATCATTAGGGGAAGTAGAATTTTGAATTCCGAAAAAAGATGGGTGGATCATCACAATTGATGATACCTTTTTGTAGTGGATCATCAAACTTACTGATGCCTTTTCTCTACCCACATCACCCTTACTCTTGCAACAAATGTCATTGATATCAACAAAGGATCTTGTCAGGGGCATCGATGTTGTAAGACTCTACACCGTAAGAGATGGGTTAACCAAAGGACATGGACGGGTCAGTGAGATATGGGGGTACATTTGGTATTCGATGCTTAACGGTCCATTTGAAGCACTAGGAATTCCCAGAGTAAGAGAATGGGTTGGTGGACTTAGCCACTTAGGGATTTGGGAGAGGGAGGAGAGAGTGGAGAACGAGATGGTGTTTGGTAACATAGACTTGGGTCAACGACGATGGGAAGTGTAAGTGAGAGGCCCTAACGTTAGAGAGATTGATAAGGATGTGGATGTGAGAGGAGGTAAAGAGGGAAGGGAGTAGGAGGGCAATGTAGTCGTAGATCAGAGTTCTCAGTGAGAAAGGTGAGAGGAGTGTGAGCTTCCTATAGAAGGGAAAGGGCAAACATGGAAAGATGGATGGACACAAATGTCAATTCGAAACTTGGAGCGACAAAATTAACATCATTCATTTAAATGTATGTAATAGATTCTTGGATTCATTCCTACTCTCTTCTGTATTTTTGAATATTTTATAAAAGATCAATTGATCTCTTTAACCTTCAAAATGCCAACCTCTAATTTATCTTACCTTTCATTGAATCAATGACTAATTTATTGATCAAAATAGATTTTGTTACTCAATAATAGAGTAATGAATGACCTTTATTCATAAGTAATTCGCATATCTAAATTGAGAATTTGTGTTCTATTGATAAACGTCAAATTTACCCCTTTAATAATCTAAAATTGTTGTAGTATAGGAAGCAAATTTGGTTCATCAAAAACCACAATCTTCTAATGTTGTGGAGTATTTTTTTACTTGGCAAGTTTACCAAGGTCGAACACATGGAACAATGATTCTTAGTAACGTGGTCTTAAATTGAATTAAATAATTAATTAATGTTGATTAAATTACTGTGTTGAGATAATATAATATAATGCAACGATGAAGAAGCTACACGAAGAAAGTAAACAGAGGGAATTAATCAGCATAGGATATGCGATAAAAATCTATCCTCAAAGAAATTCGTCAGTTAATCCTCAAAAACTTATCACAGTTCAAATAGAAGTTCTCAAAAAATATAATCAATTTAATCCATATGTAGGTGCAAATCCAGATAGATATATGATTGATTCGACAAAGATTTTATCTCCAAAATATTTCTAATTTTATTCTCAAGAAACGTTTACAGTTAATAGCCACAAATCACAAAATAGTGAGCAATAAATCTAATCAATCTCCTTGATTTAACCCCTGCAAAAAATAAGTCCTCAGATATTAGATCAATTCCATCATTTTCTTAATCAAATCCCTGCAAAATAAATCGTGAATATCTTAATAAGGCACAAATATTTCAAATTCAGCCCAACAGGATTAGAATAGCTCCTCAAATAATGAGTCTGAACAAGTGACCTCGGATCAGTCCACAAGATAAGTAAAATGAAAGAGAATGAAAAGAGCTTCAAAATGACATATTATACGCTTAAAACGGAGTTTGCATGGAAAAGATATGATGAATTGAAATTCCAGGGACTAAAATATAAGTAAAATAAGTGTTTTCTTTCATAATGGTCCCTAGAAGGACTTATCTGCAATTTCACAAAGTCGGATGGACCCGGACATAATTTATCCCTAGCGAGGGTATTTTTGCTATTTATGAAAACTCCGGGGGCTTCGATGCAATTTGCTGCCCCAAACCCACGTGCACAGCACGTACGCAGAAGGCTCGAAGGCGGACCCTGAGGCTCGGGGACCCGAACCTGAGGCACGTGCGCCTGACCTCAGGCTCGACGACGAGGCGAATGTTCGGTGAATGAAGCAGAGGCTCGGGGAGGCTGGGCTCAGGCACGGATGCCCCGAGCCTCGAGGCGTGGAGCTGACTTGGGGAAGCGCCACATGGTAGCACAGTGGCTGTTGGATCAAGGTCTTCTACTAATCCAACGGCACCTGTACATAGATGCGCAGCTCGATCTGGAGCGGTGCAACCGAGGTGCATGGGCGAGCGGGGCAGAGGCACGGTGTTGCGGCCGCGCGGTAGGGCGTTGAGGGTGAGGACGGGGAGGTTGGCGAAGCCGGCAAGGCAGAGAACAACGACAAGGGCTTGGCCGACACACGGCCGAACAACGGGAGTGGTGCAGAGGTAGAGTGCGACTATGGGGTGGAGCTCGGTCTTCACAGTGGTCGAGTGATGGCGACGTTGGTGCTCGGGGATAGAGATCTGTGGACGAGCAGTGGGAGTGCTTCAACAGTACCTGCAAAGTTAGAGAAATGCACTGGGGGCAGGCTACGGCTGCGGGTACATGGGATAGGAGCTTGGCATAAGCCTGTGCAAGGACTGAGTTGAGGAGGTCTGAGATGAAAGTGGGCGGTGGCATGGATCGAGGTACGACGGACGCTGGAGAGTATATAGAGTGGGTTATTCGTCGAAGACGGTAATGCCAGAGGTGGTTGAAGCTCGGTGAGATCTGCTGTCGCCTCGATTCGTTACGTACGAGGAGGCTGGAGTAGCTGCAGGGGTGCTTCATGACAGGAGGAAGCCTCCTGGATCACGCTGGCGAGCAGCGGATTGGGTTGTTCTCACCAACCCAACTAGCCGGCTCTCTCTCTCTCTCATTTGAAAATGGTAGCTCAACGATCGATGGATGGAGCTGATGGTTTGTGAGGGGGAAGCTTTATAGGAGGGAGTCGAGTAACGGTTGCAGCGAAGGAGGTGGCCTCGTAACGGCCGGAGAAGAAGGTGATGAAGCGGCGGCCATTACGCAGAGGAGCGAGCTGAGGTATACGCAACGCCTGGGAGCAGGGGAAGATGAGAATGGCTGGAGGAGGAAGAGGCACAGGTTACGTGCTGGGCACATGACCTGGGGGCTGGAGAGAGCAGAAGAGGGGTGGTACGTGGCACGCCCAGTGGCTGCCACGTGGCACCCCAAAAAAATCGAAATAAAAGAGGGAAAAGAAATAATAGGAGACCTTGGATCGAAAAATTTCCTTCACGAAAGTTGTTCGTCTCGACGAGATCTACAACTTTCATGAAAATCCATGACAAAAGAGGTCATCTCTATGAAGTGGACCTTTTGGTGGTTCTCCATGTGTATTGAAAACCGATTTTTTGGAGTTTTGTAATTTTTTTTGGTTATTCTAGATAGGTAAAAATCTAAAAATTATGATAAAATTCAAAAAAATATTTACACAGTAATCTAATTTTTTCAGATTTTTAATAAATAAGAAAATAGGAAAATAAAATAAAAGTAAGACTCACACAATTTTTGTACAGACTCACAACGGATACTTAGACTCAGTCAGTTTCTTTGATTTCAGTTTCAATCTCGATTTGGATTTTTATGTTGCTTAATAAAACTTTCATCAAAGAACTCAAATAAAGAAGAATAAAATTAAAAGGGTTAATTATGTACATAAAAACTCAGGTCAAAAATAGCAAAAAGTCAAAGCGCAAAAGAGGCCCAAAACCCAACTTTCATATATGAGCTCCGAATTTTACAAAATTGGTCTTGTTTTGAAGGTATTTTAAAATGGAGTACTTTAAAAGTGAGAGACCAAAATCGGACAATGTATGTGGGAGACATGCTCATTTTAGTCTGTCAGATGTGGCATTAGACTTAGGATTATTTGACACTTCTTTGAGTTAATATATTTTTGTATTTTTTTATTTATTCTTGTTAGTAATATCTACACAATAGAGTTAGTTTTGGGTCAATCGGAGTTAGGATGAATTATTTACAAATGTGAGAAGTTAACGGCTTTTTGGGCTAATTTACACTTGAGATTTTTAATGCAATTATGCATGATGAAATGCAAATATTATTTGCACATGTATGAATGCTAATGATGTTCTGTTAATGGTTAAATGCATGTGAATCTTGGGGAATGGAGCCTAATTGACCAATTTTAGCATGATGAATACGAGATTCATCATACCCCTGTACTTATACCATGCTCGTCCCCAAGCATCAATGAATGAATGACTTAGTTGAATATATCCCTGACTGTGCATGTGAATTTTCAAGGCTCAATACATAGAAGATCCTTAATTTGAGTGATCATGAAATTCTGGGCTCAACCATGCTTTAATCAGAAGGAATCCAACTTTTCTAATTTTCAACTCTCTATTTGTACATATAATATAAGGATATGTTTTTTAGTGTACTGCATTCATGAGAGTCAAGTCAAGGCGTCACCCAAAGTTCCAATCCAAGAGACTCTCCTCTATACCTAATCCTCAACACTAGAGAATAAGTCTATTCCTCCTTCAGTCAACCGTCTCATTAGTTTGCCAGACTTGAAAGTGTAGATGGACGACCAGATGATGGAGGGCATAGGATTGTGTCTGATTTTCTCTCCCTCATAATGGACAAGGGGCCTCTTGAGAGCCTTTTTACTCAACACATGTAAATTTTTAGATTGTTGACCAGTGTGTCCTTCATGAGAGTTGGAGTCGTCTACACTTGTTTTTCTGGGAGTACACCGGGGTGTGTCTCTTTTGAGTATCTAAGATACCTTTGACACCTAGACTTGTAGCATTTACGATGTAGAGCCCTTTTTTGGTGTCAGCCCGACTCCTTAGTCCTAATTAGCGCTTGGTCCAAGTGGACACTTTGAAGATGTTTGGAGCGCATGCCATTGGTGGAAGCTCATTTGGAATTTGACTTTGGATGATAGATCTTTTCTTTGACATTTCTTTTTCTTTTTTTTTGTTGGCTAGCTCCACTGCTTTTACCAAAAGTTAGCGTACACTGATCAACAATTTTCATTAAGTTTCATCACACTCTGGCACATAGGAAGATATAAAAGAGATATCATATGAACTTGTTCACATACTGGCTAGGATTTTGCTGACACCCGGGTTTTCTGAAGCCTTCATTAACTTTATACCATCCTTGAATATCATTAATCGGATGTAAACTCAAATCTCTAGTCCCAGTTCCTCAAGTGATAACTCAACTCATCTCATGAATCATGCAGTTGTGAAAGTGATTGTGTTGATCATATTCTTTTTGAAGGTAGAGATAAAGAGTGCAATATAGCGCTCAAATCTTTCAAATTAGGGAAGTATGGATAATTAAGTTCAAAAACCCTAATGACTAAGGCATGTTAACTCAGACTCTCAAGAACACAGAAATCAAGTGTCCTCAAAATCCTCAAGCCTCGAGTGACAATGAATGTGTCAGGGATATGTCAACCAAGGAATGCATGAAATGCTTGATGAAATGCAAGACCATGATTGATTTTTTTTAAAAAAATAGGTATTATACACATAATATACACTACTTGTACCCATCCCTGATGCTATAAAAACGATTAAAGTACGAGCTATGGATAAAATAGATAAAATATATACAAACACCCACCCTATACTTAGTGTGTGTTATGTCCTCATGGCACAAAGTGAAGTGTAGACATAGCTCGTACTAAGTATAGAGGGACTAAAATAGAAGTCGACATGCCCCCCTTATACTTAGACTTTTGAGGGACTAAGCATGGAAGAAAAGGATGAAATGAGGCAGTCGAGGGTGAATGTAAGGAATAGAAATGTGGTATAGACAATGAAATCCATCCCCTAAGTATCGGGGGACCGAGAGAGGGTTGATGGATATACAGAAGAGTATTAGATCCAGAGAGGTGGTCTATCTGGGCAGATCAAATTTTTCGTCAAAATCTATGCCCTAAGTGAAGGAGATCGGTTCAACTTGTACTGATTGCTCGTTGGATTTGACAAAATATTTAAGTAGCTGACCGTTGACTATAGATATTTGCGTGCCATCTATAGTCTATGAGATCTCAACACTACCATTATTGTGTAGCTCTCTTAAGATGAAAGGTCCCGTCCATTTTGATTTCAATTTACCTTGGAAAATTTTCGATTTTGCATTAAATAACCAAACTTTCTGCCATGAGACAAAGATCTTTGTTCGAATCTTCTTGTCATGCCATCTCTTTACTTTTGTCCTCGTAAATGGTGTTGTTTTCATAAGTATGATTTCGGATTTCGGAAAGTTCATTCAAATCCATCTCTCGATTCTTCTTTCCTTGGTGACAGTTCCAATTAATCTTTTTGATTGCCCATTCTGATTTATGCACGAGTTCTGTGGGCAAATGGCATGGCTTTCCATATACCATTCGAAATGGGGGGTGCCCAATGGGATCTTATAAGCCATCCGGTAAGCCCATAGAACTTGGTCCAGGAGTTGGGACTAGTTCTTCCTGTCAGGACGGGCGATCTTATGTAAAATTCCTTTAACCTCCCTATTTGACACCTCGGCCATGCCATTGGATTGTGGATGGTAAGGAGCAGCGACACGGTGATCGATGTCGTATTCTTTAGTCAACTTCTTCACCTCCCGGTTGACAAAGTGTCTTCCACCATCAGATATTAAAATTTTTGAAATTCCAAACCTCGAAATAATATTCTCTTTCAAAAACTTGCAAACAGTTTTGCTATTTGTTGCTCGAGTAGGGATAGCCTCCACCCACCTAGATAAATAATCTACCGCGAGAACACTATATTCAAATCATTGACTAATAGGGAATGGACCCATAAAGTCAATGCCCCATGCATCGAAAACATCACAGATGATCACTGGTTGCATAGGCATGGCATCTTTGGAACCAATGGTTCCTCCCATTCTCCGACAGATGGGGCACGACCTGACAAAATTGTAAGCATCTTTAAACAAGGTCAGCTAATAAAATTCACATTGCAGTATCTTCTCAGTAGTCCTCTTCCCAGAATGATGTCCTGATGAACCGAAAGATAAACCAACTACTCAATCCGAGATAGGTAAAGATAATCACTCGAGTCGTTGCGACCCGGATAGAGCAGAATTCGATCAATAAGAAAAATTATTTCAGAACCACCAATCGAAGTAGTCAAAATCAATAAAAATGAGAAGAAAATATTTTTGGTGGGTTTTATAATTTTTTACTATTTTTTGTATTTTTGATTTTCTAAGGAAATATAAAAACAAGCTAATACAACCAATTACTTAATCACTCAAAAAGGCGCAAAAAATTCAGACAAAAATGTTTTTATATTTTTTAGGGTTTTTAATGTTTTTGGTGAATTTTTCCTAATTTTCTAATTTTTATATATTTTTCTAAAAATCAAGGAAGGTAAAAACAGAAGCAATTTGTACAATCAGATTTAAAAGGCCCATTATAAATCTAAAATTGGCCTATAAAAATATGACGATAATTTCTTGCAAAGTAGATGCAAAGAATAAAATTCAGAAAAAGAGTTTGTATTTTTTTTGGATTTTTTTAGAATTTTTTAGAATTTTTATAAGATTTTTAGTGTTTTTATATATCCAAAAATCATGAAAATTAAATAGAAAATAAAAGACACTAAAACTAACCTATACTAATTTTTTTAGAATTTTTAAAAGGGTGTTACTATTTTTCTTTGATTTTCTAAGTTAGACAGTCACAACAACTGTTGTTTTTGACTTATTAAAAATATCAAAAAGACTCAAAAATGTCCCAAAAATTTAGGGAAATTTTTAACAGTGGCAGGGGCCAAGTTTCCAAATTTCAGTTAATTTGGATTTAATTTGCTATTTTATTTAATGAAAACAAAGGCTCACAGTACACATGGACCTAAATGCAAGAAAAATTATTTCCAAGGACCAGACAATAAAAAGCAAATACAGTTCAGGGGCCCTCGTGCAAAAAGTCCAAGTAATTAAGCGCGAGGCACGCGAATCAGGCACAGAGGGGCATATGTGTCAATCCTATGTTCAATCAATAACACGCCAGAAACACAGGATCAAAAGTGTAAATAACCCAAATCTCACTGTCGATGCACTTGGGTCACATATATAAGGACTGAAACACAAATAAGGAAAACAAGAAGGTCCACAGTGTAATTTCTCCAAAATAAAAACAACATGCTAGAATATTTACAGGACTAAATAGCAAAAACTAAAAGACAGGGGCCTAAGGACAATTTACCCCTTATTAAAAGTGGACGGCGGAGAGCTTGCCACGTGGAGGATCTCACGGTGACTGACTGCGGCTAAACCCTCGCTGGATCGACGGCGATGAAGAGGCCACGTGTAGATCGGACGGTGCTGGATATAGGGTGCCTCTTCGTCTGAGTGAACGGTCCAGATCAGCTCCTCGGTGGATCGAACGGTGGGTGCTCCTCGTATATGGACGGCTCTGGTCAGATATGGAGCAAAGAGGCTGATCAGACGACGAAGAAGGATCCTGGATGAACTCAGCTCCGGCGAACTTCGTCGGAGCACCACGGGCACGCTGGACCTCCTCTGGGGCTGCTGAGATGGTGGAAATGATCGCCAAGGTGTTTCGCAGCTGCTAGATGCCTCAGATGAGGCCGGGGACCACCGGACCAGCCCGACGACGGCGGAGGAGGGAAGCTTCTGTGCTTTGAATGACTTGACCCCAAGATGGGGTCCTCTGACCTGCAAAGTGGCACAGACAAGCTCCTGGGTCGAGGGCAAATTGCCTCGACCCGTCAGTGGGCGAAATGGGGAGTCGGGTGCATCGGATGGACGACCTCCGATGAGGCGACGGTGAGGGAGATCGATTCTTGGCTCCGGGGCGAGCCAAGGTGAGTGAGTGGGTGCAGAACATGGAGAGGAGTCTCACGGATGTGATGGTCGAGTCGGATGGTGAAATGGGTGTGTGTAGCGATGGTAATCGATCGACGATGGCGAAGGGGAGAATTGGGCGTAATCAGAAATTAAGGAAAACTAGATGGAATTGGGGTTACCTAGTGGCTGGAGTCGACTGGGGATGCTCTCGCGGAGCTCTGGGTCTTCGCCTCGAAGGGTCGTCGGGTCCCGAGGCTCTGGCGCACCTCACGGCGGCACACTGTGACATGGGTCGCCGGATCAGTGGCTGGTGACCTCCTCCTCCTCCTCCTCTCTGCAACACTCCGGTTGGTAGCTGTCACTCTAGGGAGCATGGTGGAGGTCCTGGGACGAAGGAGCAACGCCAAAGATGAGTGAGAAAGTGCGGCGGAGGCTGGGTTAAATAGCGGCACAGGTCTGAGAAGATGGGATCGGGCAGGGTTCCGTGAAGCACGGATCCCTAGACGGATGCTCGGGCGAGGGTCTCGGATGTGCCAGGATCAAATGGAGCCCGGGGTTTTAGGAGATGGTGGTCGGGTCAGATGGGGAAAAGTCAGAGAAATCGGGTCGGTCGCCCGATTCGAGGGAAAAAGGGTCCACGGGGGAGAGTTGACCGGGGGTCAACAATCCCCCGTGGACCAATGAGAAAATTCCTTTGGTTATTCCTTTATTAATTCATTTAAAATTATTAAATGATTTTATTTCGAAAAAGTTAAAACATGAAAAATATTTATTTATTTTCAAATTATTTTTTAGTAATTTTTATTTATTTTTTTGAAAAATAAATAAGGTATTTACATTATATTATTTTTATATGTAGGTGTATACATAAAAGGGATTTTGATTTTATTTTTAAATTATTTATTCTTATACAATTATTCCAATTTTATATTCTTTTTATTTTCACAATAAAATTTGGAATAATAAGGTATTTTTATTTTATTTTTATTATTTTTTTACATGGAGTAAATAAATTGGGATATTTACATATTTTCATGGTATATATACAAGGTGGAAATTGATTTTATTTCTTTTTATTTTTGTTTTATTTTTATGGTTTTTATTTTATTTATTTAAATTATGAAATATGGAATATACACATATTTTTATTGGATTTTAATTATTTCTTTACAAGGAGAAAATAAATAGTTATGTTATTCTATATACAAGATCTATATGTACAGGTGAGAGAATTTTATTTCTTTTTATTTATATTTTGTTTTTTCCATTTTTATTTTGGTTTTATTTTTATAAATATGTACAAAATATGAGAAACACTTATTTATTTTTATTTTGAGGAAAATCAGTTTATTTATATACATGGGTATATGTACACACAATTGAGCTTCCCCATCTCTCTCTACTTGAATTCTTTTGCGGTCAGGCCCATGCTGAGCCCTCCCTTGGGATTAGGTCACTCAATACTTATTCTAAATATTTCCCTCTTTTTCTTGTGTTTCTTTATTCCTTTATTTTGGCACAAAATCATGATAATTATGCATATTTACATGATGCATGTATTTTGGCAATTTATGATATTTACACTTATTTACATGATGTTTTGCTCAAGTTTCTAGCTAAAATAAAGGAATAAAGAGTGATGAAGTGGGATTCATCACCCCCCTATACTTTACTTTTGCTAGTCCCTTAACAAACACTTATTTGAAGAAGACGTGCAAAAGAGAAAGAAAAAGAAAGAGGAGAAATCAAGGTTGAGTATTAAACATTCCTTCATTAAATTGAAATATGGAGCTCGGTCAGACCTTTGGATTATTAATTTATCGGAACCTTATTTGGACTTAAGCTTAAAACTTTACAGCCTCTAAGTTCCACCAATCTATGGTCAAAACTCCTCAATAAACCAGATCAGAACAAGTCTACATACACAAACTCTAATGACCATGAATCTTTCCTTGTACGGTGTAAGTGATATGTAGCTCCCCATCTCAGAAGTAACAAAGAAACAACCTCCCTCAATCTGGTAATTCTAATGCCTCGGTCTAGCAACTCTTTCCTCGAGAAGCGGGGTATTCCCTTCTAAGTTCAAGTGCAACCGGCTCAATAAGAGGGGGAAGAAGAGAATGGACCATGGCCAGTGTAACCATGTATCCTTGGGAGCTCTAACCAGTGTAGCTGAGTCTCCCGCTGCAAGCTTCATGAGATGGAACATGTATACCATAAGCTTTTGCTTTATTTGACTATATACACTCTGGTGGGATTACTAAATTTTCAATCCGACCCACCACTTTTTTGGAGTTCTTTTCTTTTTGCACATTTTTTTTCATGTGCATCTGTACACCATATCTACATGGTGCAGCATATATACAAGGAGTTTATCCTCTTGAGCCAGTAGACTATCCCTCTTTTGAAGCTTTATTGCAATCTACGGCTTCTGTCTTTAGACTTCATAACTACCAGACCAAGTTGAGACACACTTCCTTCACTATAAGAAGAAGAGAGGTTCCGCCTAGAAGTACTACCCTCATATGCTACCCCAATACAAAGAAAACTGCCTCCTCACCACCTCATCCGTGGAGAGCTATGTGTAAGGTGCCGGTGCAAGTAAAGCCATTGTCTCTGAGAGTCATGTGTGCGTTGTTAAGTGCTCTACTTAGGATCATCAAGATGACATATGCTCATAGCCTAGTGGACTCAAAGAATTAAGTCCCAATGGACCTGAAAAGTCTCAATCCTAAGCCCTATAAGGTTCCTCTTATTATTAGGTGGATTAAGGTCTTAACCAAGCTCCATTTGTCAATTTAATTCCAGGCCAGTTTAAATGTCAACTATGATTTGGAAAGACTGTGCAAATATTTACAAAGATGTTATTTTACAAAGATGCAATTTACAAATATTTACAAATGTGCAAAATTTTTGAAAAATGTTTGAAAACATGGATGTATGCATGAATGCGAAGTTTTGCAAAATATTTACAAAAATTTACACAAGGTTTTTGCAAATTTTTTTGTTCTTCAAAAAATTTTAGAAAAATTTTGTATCATATACATAAATTTGATATGAAAATATTTACAAGCTATTTACAGAAAAAGATTTTACAATCCTTTGTATAAAAAATAATTTTATAAATAAATAGATATATACAAGATGAATTTTATGTACAAGAGAAAAAAATTTTAAATTTTATGGATTTTCAGCCATTTTTATTTATTAACACACTCACACAAAGTACGAGTTATGGCTAAAGTATATATGAAATATATACACACCCCCCTATACTTAGCTCGAACGATGTCCTCAGAGTGATCAAGAGAGATGAAGAAGACATAACTCGTGCTTAGTATAGGGAAGTGAAAAGGAATGGCTATATACAAAGACGAATCAAAGAATAGAATGAGGAAAACTCGGTGTTTCCCCCTATACTTAGGATCAAGTAATCCTAAGTATAGCAAGCTGTATATAAAGGGAAATCAGAGTGAAAGGATGTACAGAGTCTACCCCCCCTACACTTAGGGTGAAATATCCATAAGTATAGGAAGCAAAATGGGGGTAGAAAGAATCAAAAGAATACTCGAGAGTCCTACATCCCCCTTATACTTAGGGTAAAGTACACCCTAAGTATAGCATAATCATAAGATGAGAGAAGGTATGTGGGACTAAAGAATAGAGTGATATGGACAACTAGATCTATACAAGTCGGCAGAACAGTGATAATCAGGCGTGAGATGCAATAGATGTGAGTCAAGAGACCACATCTCACGCAAAGTGAATAGGGGCAACATCAACGACCCGCGGCTCATGATCTAGATATGGCTTGAGCCGCTGGTCGTTCACTCGAAAGGTAGCATCAGAAGACAACTCAGATATATCAATACTTCCATTGTCATGCACCTTTCTAACAAGATAAGGTCCCTTCCATTTGCTCTGTAGCTTCCCTAGAAATAATCTAAGCCTAGCATCAAACAACCATACTCTCTATCCTGTCTCAAACTGCTTTGTGGCTGATATGAGAATCATGCCACTCCTTCACTCTCTCCTTATAATGTAGGATATTTGAAAAGGAGGTATCACGAAGCTCCTCCAGGGCTGCTAACTCTACCCTCCTTTGATCTCCTACACTCTCTGGATCCAAAAGTATATCACTGACTGCCCAAAGTGACCTATGTCTCAGCTCAACAGGTAAATGGCACGACTTGCCATAAACGAGGCGAAATAGAGATGTACCCCAAGGTGTCTTGAAAGATGTCCGATATTCCCACAAGATCGAGTCCAAAAGCTGTGACCAATCCTTTCGGTCAGGGCGAACGACTTTGTGCTATATAGTCTTGATCTCCTTGTTCGACACTTCAGCAAGACCATTCGTCTGAGGATGGTATGGATTGGCAACTCGATGGTCTATGCTGAACTCGCTAGCAAGGGCCTTTACCTTATCGTTGACGAAATGAGACCCCCCATCAGATATCAACACTCGACGTACCCGAAATCGTGAAATGATATTCTTCCTCAATAATATGCAAACAGTCCTAGCATCTGCGGTTCGGGCAGGGATGGCCTCAACCCAACAACACATAATCCACGACCAACAAATGTATTCAAATCCATGACTCCTAGGGAATGGACCCATGAAATTGATGCCCCATGCGTCAAAAACCTCACAGAAGTGTATGGGCTGCATCGGCATCATATCACGTTGTCCACAAGTGACCATCCTATGACAGTCAGTACACCTCTTCACGAACTCATCAAAGTCCTTGAAGAGAGTAGGCCACCATAGGCCGGATTGGAGCACTTTCTGTACCGTTCTCCTCCCTGAGTGATGTCCTCCTGCCTCAAGCTTGTGGCAATAAGTAAGGACGCTGTGGTGCTCCTCCTGAGGAATGCACCTACGCCAGATACTATCCCCTCCCTCGTGGTAAAGGATGGGATCCTCCCAATGGTAAAACTTGGCCTTCGCGAGGAAGGTCTCAAGTTTCTTCCTGGGCCAATCTTGTGGAACTTTCTTGGCGACAAGATAGTTCACAATATCAACATACCATGGGAGTGAGGCGATAGCAAGGATCGCCTCATCTGGGAAGGTCTCACAAATAGGGTCAATATGCTCAGAATCCTCAAGATACTCCAATCGGGAGAGATGATCCGCCACCAATTCTAGACTCCAGGCTTATCCTTAATCTCTATGTCAAACTCCTGGAGTAGAAGGATCCATCTGGTCAATCTAGCTTTGGCATCCTTCTTTGCCATGAGGTACCTGATGGCGGTATGATCAGTGTAAATGGTCACTCTAGATCCAATGATGTAAGATCTGAACTTATCTAGGGCGAAGACTACAGCTAGCATCTCCTTCTCTGTGACGGTATAGTTCCGTTGCACGGCATCCAATGTACGGCTAGCGTAGTGAATGGCAAATGGGACTCCATCCCTCCTCTGTCCTAGCACGACCCCCACGGAAAAATCGGAGGCGTCCGTCATGATCTCGAATGGGAGAGACCAATCAAGTGGCTGGAGAACAGGAGCCTCTATAACACAGCTCTTGAGAGTCTCGAATGACGATAGACACTTATTATCTACAAGGAACTCGGTGTCTTTCATCAACAGATCAGTCAACGGTCGGGCAAGCCTGCTAAAATCATGAATGAAGCATCGGTAGAAACCGACGTGCCCCAGAAAAGACTGTAACTGCCGCAAGTTGGACGGTGGATCAAGTTTTCTAATGACATCCACCTTGGCCGGATCAACCTCCATGCCCCTGTTGGAGATGATGTGGCCAATCACCGTCCCTTGAGTCACCATGAAGTGACTCTTCTCCCAAGACAACACTAGGTGAACCTCTATGCATCGCTGAAGGACTCGGTCTAGGCAGTCAAGACATAAGTCAAATCCGTCGCCGTAGACCGAGAAATCATCCATGAAGACCTCCAAGCACTCCCCCACCATGTTCGAAAAGATAGACAGCATGCATCTCTGAAATGTCGCAGGGGCGTTGCATAGACCAAATGGCAGGCGTCTGAAGGCATATGTCCCAAAGGGACAGGTGAAGGTGGTCTTGTCTTGGTCCTCGGGCACGATGGCCACCTGATTGTAGCCGGAGTACCCATCCAAGAAGCAGTAGTGGCTCTTCCTTGCCATTCTTTCAATGATCTGATCAATAAAGGGTAGGGGGAAATGATCCTTCTTGGTGGCCTGGTTGAGTCGTCTATAATCCACGCAGACCCGCCAAGAAGTGGGTACCTAGGTAGCGATCTCCTCTCCAGACTCCGTGACAACTGTAGTGATGCCTGTCTTCTTGGGCACCACATGCAACAGACTGACCCACTTGGAGTCGGAGATGGGGTAGATAAAATCGGCGCTCCACCACTTCGAGATCTCCTTCATGACAACCTCTCTAAGATTCGGGTTCAGCCGCTGCTAGAACTCACGTGACGCCTTTGCCTCATCCTCGAGATAGATGTGGTGAGAGCATAGAGCTGGAATGATCCCCTGAGATCTGATACACTCCATCCTATCGCCTTGCGGTTCTTTTCAAGAACCCCCATCAGACGGGATTCTTGCTCTCCAGTCAAATCAACGGAGATAATGACAGGGTACATCTCATGCTCACCCGCAAGGAGCCTATACTTCAGCGATGTTGGTAGTGGCTTCAGCTCTGGACAAGTCGGTGTTGGCAAATCTGGCTTCTGAAGAATCTGAGTGTATGCTGCCAAATCTGCACGGGAGAACGAGAACTCTCGCTCGCAAATTGGATCTAGAGAAGGCTCCTTAACTGGTCTGTCTCTGCTCTGCTCAGAATCAACCTCCTCAGTTGTAGGCTCAGTGGAAGTCAGACACGGTGTGAAATCATCAAACTCTGTCTAGTCTGTATCTGACTCCGAGGGATCATACTCACAAAAATCTGTATCACGATCAAGAACCGAATCTGCGACCTGAAATGTATCCCGGACCAGGAATGTGCTCTCCAAGCTCTCCTCTGCTGGCATCTCTGCATCAGTGAACTCTGAAGGTGAGAGGATGGCCTGTGCGACTGGATCTTCCCAAACTGCCTCATCATCTGTAATCACGAAGTCACAGTCCTGGTGGATGTCTCGCCCTGCCTCTGTCATCTGCTCTGAATCTGTGGTCGGCTCTGAGCAATCTGAATCTCTCTCTATAGTCTCCTCGACCGTCTCTATTTGTATACTCTCGCCCTCGACGTGAAAGTACACCTTCCTGCTATCATGGTCGGACACTACCTTGACTGTGGATAAGAACGGGCGTCCTAAAATGATGGGGGCATCGGTCACAGACTCAGGGATCTCCATGTCCAACACAACGAAGTCCACGTGGAATTTCAGGCCCTGAATCGTGACAACAACGTCCTTCAGCAACCCCTTCGACCTCTTGACAGACCGATCAGCAAACTGAAGGACCGTCCTGCTCTGTCGGAGAGTGCCCAACTCGAAGTGGTCGAGAAGGGCTGCAGGAAGTAGGTTGATCAAAGAACCTCTGTCTAATAGAGTGTGGTCGAACCTCTACTCATGAATGTGGCATCTGACATACGTGGCTCCTACATCTGGCCTCTTGGCTGGCAGACAGTTCTGTATCGCGAAACAAGTGGCTCTGGTAAGCACATGGATCTCAGACTGATGGTTCCTCCTCTTCCTCCTAACTGTGGTCCTGTCTCTGAGTGATCTCTGGAATAGAGGTATGTGCTCCAAGGACTCCTGTAGAGTCAACTGAATATGGAATCGATCTATCATCTGCTGGATAAACTCTACCTGATGACTCTTTTTGGGATTTTCTATTTTCTTCCACTTTCCCATGTGGAGTGCTCGTGGAAAGGGGATCACAGTGTCCTTCTTAGATGAAGGACTAGGAAAGGGCCTGGCTTGCTCATGAACAACAGAATCCACACAATCATCATCAATCAACACACGTGGATCCGAAAATAACATACCCTTTCCTTTATTTCCAGAAATGTCCTGAGATACAGATATAGATGGAAAAACAACAGGACTAGCAGAAGTGAAAATGATGGCCTCAGTACCACCCTCGGCATGTCTCGCGACACCAGTACCGTGCTCTGGCTCAACAGCTATGGTGGCGTCAGTACCACCTCCTCGAACTGGTGAAGCGACGGCCTCATTACTGTCAGCTGGATCAACGTCCATGGTGGCATCAGTACCACCTTCATCATCTCTCGCGGTCTCAGACGAGGCACCGCCTGCTGGCATCCTACCGCTCCTAAGTGTGACAAAATCAGCATCAAACATGTATGCAGACAAATCACTAAAAGAATCACTAGGAGTGGTAATCTCTGTAAACTCTACCTGCTCAGACTTCCTCTTCAGGTTGTTTGGGTTCGGCTCTATCTATGCAGGAATGGCGACCTTCCCTCTCACTATCTCCCGCATCTCCTGGCGGAAATCATCCATCTCTTGTCTGAATGTAGCCTGCTGCTCTGTCATGAGGCGGGCTAAGTCGTCCAAGGCGGGGTTCTCATAGGCTGGCCCATGAGATCCCGACGGGTGGCCTCGCTGGTAGTGAGGTTGTTGCTGTGGCTGGTGAGGGTGAGAGGGATACTGCTGGGGATGCTGCTGCTGCTGAGGCTGATCACGCCTCCAAGAATGTCCCTACTGATAGGGATGAGGACCATACTGCTGCTGGGGTTGGGATGGCTGCTTCTACTGCTGCTGGTACACTGGGGGTTGCTGCTGCTAGTGATCTCTCTGATGGCTGTACTGGCTACCCTGAACTGGAGGCTGCTGCTGGGAACTGGCACCTCCGGCCGACCAACGGAATCCGGGATGGTCTCGTCGGATACCGGGCTGGGGTCGATCGTGCCAAATCCCGTTGACATCCATCAACGGCTCCGGCTCGTAAGGGGGTGGCGGGAGTCCTACCAGAGGCTGATCCGACTGGTAGACCAACCATCTGAGTGTCTGGAGATCAACCCGGATTCGGAGAGCGGGTCTGGGCTCTCATGAACCAACCTAGATGAGTGGGCTGGAGTGCTGAAAAGCGGTGCAACCAGATGCTGCCTAAGGGACCTCCTACCCATCATCTTGATCTGGCGAGTCGGGCAGATGGGATCTGGAAACAGACAAGATGAGCAAACAAACTCCGAATTCATCTACTCCACGCTAAGCTGAAGACCATAAGAGCTCGGTCAATTATCTTGTCTATTTTATTTAGGTGATCATGCCATGATATCAGAGCGGTTACATGACCTGGTAGGAATCCAATCCACCAACCAGACTGTCCCGTATAAAAGGCTGGTAGTCTGATCAGGGCTCGGATGTGGCTCTAGCCTAGTGTGCGGGTCACTCTCTCACGCAATCAAACCATACAATGAGGGGGTTGCTCTCCCCAAGACAGATTTTTTTAAGTGAAGTGTATTTTAGGGTCAAGTTTGTTTAGTAGTCCCAATCTTATAGTTTTTCTTTTTAGGTATTTTTCAGATAAAAACAACGCCTAACGAATTTTTCGGTTCTCCTGATTATTTTAAGTCCAAAACCGGAGGAGAAGATGAAAAAGCCGATGCGCGGGAATCAATGATGCATGCAGAGTAAGAGATGCGTACCTGACTCCAACAGTCTACATGTAGGGTGATCCGCGCATAAATAAAAGACTGAATATAAACTACCTATATGATGCACGCGGAAAACCGTCCCTAGCAGAGCAATTTCTACATGAGAGAACAGTAGCCGGGTACTCGAGCCTAGGTCCGGAGTCCTATCTTGGGAGCCACTCGGTGTCTGCCACAACAGATCCTACACGCGTTGTATGTGACTCCTCAAGGCACGTGGACCAGAGCTCTAATAAACCGTCTTTTTCTTGTGAATTGATTATTCAGGTGCAATTATTCGAATTACAGGTACAAGCAGGCAATTAGCTGTTTGGATCCTAATTAATTACGTCACAATCAAGAAAAATCCTAAGCTAAGGCTGAAAACCACGTAAATCACAAAGCAGTAAATAAATGGTAAAAAAGCCGAAAAACTGCGAAAACCGCGAAAATCTCGGTGGGGTCCCCCGAGCACACCGATGCTCGGCGAAACAAACCCCGAAAAGTTATAAGTGTCCAAGTTCGTCCCTGTATTATCACAATTTAATAATCTGCTGGAAATAAAAACCTAAATACTCTAAACTACTCTACGACTATTCTACGGTTATTCTGCGACTATTCCGTCGGCTCCCTCGCTTCGGTTCTTCTCCTGTGACTCTCCTACGGCTCCGTAAAGAAGAGAGCCACCTCCGATTCCTGCGGTTGCTTCAGCTTCTGAAAAAACCGCCTCGGTCCTCGGGCCCTCGCAAGAAACAGAAACAGAAGTGTGTCAGTCTAGAAAATATAATAAATCAATCAGATGAACAATATATGTACAAATATGCACACAAAGCCGCGGAAAAGAAAAAGCCGCGAAAACTAGAAAACGACCACTAAGCCGTGCTCCCTGACAACGATGCCATTCTGATGAATAGAAAGATAAACCAACTACTCAATCCAGGCTAGGTAAAAATAATCACTCGGGTCGTTGCGACTCGGATCGAGCAAAATTCGGTCAACAAGAAAAATTATTTCAGAACCATCAATCAAAGGAGATAAATCAATCAAAACACGGTAACGGTCCTCGCTAAAGGATTAACCTGGTATAGCACCCAGGGTCGGACTCAGGGAGCACAAATTGGCCTTGCAGCCTACGAAGTAGTCAAAATCAATAAAAATGAGAAGAAAATATTTTTGGTGGTTTTTATAAATTTTTAATGTTTTTTGTATTTTTGGTTTTCTAAGAAAATGTAAAAACAAGCCAATACAACCAATTATGTAATCACTCAAAAAGGCTCAAAAATTCAGACAAAAATGTTTTTATATTTTTTAGGTTTTTAATGTTTTTGGTGATTTTTTTGAATTTTCTAATTTTTATATATTTTTCTAAAAATCAAGGAAGGTAAAAACAGAAGCAATCTGTACAATCAGATTTGAAAGGCCAATTAAAAATCTATAACTGGCCTATAAAAATATGACAATAATTTCTGTGCAAAGTAGATGCAAAGAATAAAATTCAGAAAAAGAGTTTGTATTTTTTTGGATTTTCTAGAAGTTTTTAGAATTTTTATAAGATTTTTAGTGTTTTTAAATTTTTAGGGTTTTTATATATCCCAAGAGTACTAAAATTGGACAGAAAATGAAAGACACTAAAACTAATCTATACTCATTTTTTTAGAATTTTTAAAAGGGTTTAATATTTTTCTTTGATTTTCTAAGTCAGACAGCCACAAAAACCACTATTTTTGAATTATTAAAAATATCAAAAAGCCTCAAAAATATCCCAAAAATTTAGGGAAATTTTTACACAGTGGCATGGGCCACGCGTCCAAATTTCACCTAATTTGGATTTAATTTGCTATTTTATTTAATGAAAACAAAGGCTCACAGTACATAGGGACCTAAATGAAAGAAAAATTATTTCCAAGGACCAGACAATAACAATCAAATAATGTTCAGGATCCCTCGTGCAAAAAGTCCAAGTAATCATGCGCGAGGCACGTGAATCAGGCACGGAGGGGCATATGTGTCAATCCTATTTCTAAAAGTTCAATCAATAACACGCCAGAAATACAGGATCGAAAGTGTAAATAACCCAAATCTCACGTGTCGATGCACGTGGGTCACATATATAAGGACTGAAACACAAATAAGGAAAACAAGAAGGTACACAGTGCAATTTCACCAAAATAAAAACAACGTGCTAGAATATTTACAGGACTAAATAGCAAAAACTAAAAGACAGGGGCCTAAGGACAATTTACCCCTTATTAAAAGTGGACGGCGGAGAGCTTGCTACATGGAGGATCTGACGGTGACTGACTGCGGCTAAATCCTCGCTGGATCGACGGCGATGAAGAGGCCACGTGTAGATCGGACGGTGCTGGATATAGGGTGCCTCTTCGTCTGAGTGAATGGTCCAGATCAGCTCCTCGGTGGATCGAACGGTGGGTGCTCCTCGTAAATTGACGGCTCTGGTAAGATATGGAGCAAAGAAGCTGATCGTACGACGGAGAAGGATCCTGGATGAACTCAGCTCCGGCGAACTTCGCCGGAGCACCACGGGCGCGGTGGACCTCCTCTAGGGCTGCTGAGATGGTGGAAATGATCGCCAAGGTGTTTCGCAGCAGATAGATGCCTCCGATGAGGCCGGGGACCACCGAAGTGGCCCGACGACGGCGGAGGAGGGAAGCTCCTGTGCTTCGAATGACTTGACCCCCAGATGGGGTCCTCTGACCTACAAAGTGGCACAGACAAGCTCCTAGGTCTAGGGCAAATTGCCTCGACCCGTCAGTGGGCGAAATGGGGAGTCGGGTGCGTCGGATGGATAACCTCCGGCGAGGCGACGGCGAGGGAGATCGATTCTTGGCTCCGGGGCGAGCCAAGGTGAGTGAGTGGGTGCAGAACGTGGAGAGGAGTCTCACGGATGTGATGGTCAAGTCGGATGGTGAAATGGGTGCCTGTAGCTATGGTAATCGATCGGTGAGGGCGAAGGGGCGAATTGGGCGTAATCGGAAATTAAGGAAAACTAGATGGAATCGGGGTTACCTAGTGGCTGGAGTCGACTGGGGATGAGCTCGCGGAGCTCTAGGTCTTCGCCTCGAAGGGTCGTCGGGTCCCGAGGATCTGGCGCACCTCACGGCGGCGCACGGCGACAAGGGTCACCGGATCAGTGGCTGGTGACCTCCTCCTCCTCTCTGCAACACTCCGGTCGGTAGTTGTCACTCTAGGGATCAGGGTGGAGGTCATGGGAGGAAGGAGCAGTGCCAAAGATGAGTGAGAAAGTGCGGCGGAGGTTGGGTTAAATAGCGGCACAGGTCCGAGAAGATGGGATCGGGCAGGGTTCCGTGAAGCACGGATCCCTAGACGGATGCTCGGGCGAGGGTCTCGGATGTGCCAGGATCAAATGGAGCCTGGGTTTTAGGAGATGGTGGTCGGGTCAGATGGGGAAAGTCAGAGAAATCGAGTCGGTCGCCCGATTCGAGGGAAAAAGGGTCCGCAGGGGAGAGTTGACCGGGGGTCAACAATCCCCCGTGGACCAATGAGAAAATTCCTTTGGTTATTCCTTTATTAATTCATTTAAAATTATTAAATGATTTTATTTCCAAAAAGTTAAAACATGAAAAATATTTATTTATTTTTAAATTATTTTTTAGTAATTTTTATTTATTTTTTTGAATAATAAATAAGGTATTTACATTATATTATTTTTATATGTAGGTGTATACATAAAAGGGATTTTGATTTTATTTTTAAATTATTTATTCTTATACAATTATTCCAATTTTATATTCTTTTTATTTTCACAATAAAATTTGGAATAATAAGGTATTTTTATTTTATTTTTATTATTTTTTTACATGGAGTAAATAAATTGGGATATATACATATTTTCACGGTATATATACAAGGTGGAAATTGATTTTATTTCTTTTTATTTTTGTTTTATTTTTCTGGTTTTTATTTTATTTATTTACATTATGAAATATGAAATATAAACATATTTTTATTGGATTTTAATTATTTCTTTACAAGGAGAAAATAAATAGTTATGTTATTCTATATACAAGATCTATATGTACAGGTGAGAGAATTTTATTTCTTTTTATTTATATTTTGTTTTTTCCATTTTTATTTTGGTTTTATTTTTATAAATATGTACAAAATATAAGAAACACTTATTTATTTTTATTTTGAGAAAAATCAGTATATACATGGGTATATGTACACACAATTGAGCTTCCCTATCTTTCTCTCCTTGAATTCTTTTGCGGTCAGGCCCATGCTGAGCCCTCCCTTGGGATTAGGTCACTCAATATTTATTCTAAATATTTCCCTCTTTTTCTTGTGTTTCTTTATTCCTTTATTTTGCCACAAAATCATGCTAATTATGCATATTTGCATGATGCATGTATTTTGGCAATTTATGATATCTACACTTATTTACATGATGTTTTGCTCAAGTTTCTAGCTAAAATAAAGAGATAAAGAGTGATGAAGTGGGATTCATCATGTCCTCCCGCCTCCAAGGTGTGGCACATATTGAGGATACTTTGGTATTCCTCTTGAGGAATACATCTTCTCCATATGCAATCCGGTCCTTCAAAGAAAAGGAACGGATCCTCCTAATGGTAGTGTCTTGCTTCCGATATGAGTCGATCGATTTTATTCCTGGGACAAACTTGAGGAACTTCCTTGGTGACAAGATAATTTACCGTGTCTGCATACCATGGGAGTGAGTCAATAGCAGAAATTGACTCGTCTGGGAAGGTTTCACGGATGGATTCAGATTTCAGGATTTCGTTATGTTCGATCCATGATAAATGATCAGCCACGATTTTCTTAACACCAGGTTTATCTTTACTCTCTAAATCAAATTCCTAAAGCAATAGTATCCACCTCAAGAGTCGTGCTTTTGCGTCCTTTTTGGCCATTAAGTATCGAATGGCAGAATGGTCTGTGTAAACTGTCACCTTCAATCCTAGAAGTATAGATCGGAATTTTTCCAAGGCAAAAACTACAACAAGCATTTCCTTTTCGGTCACGGTGTAATTTTTCTGAGAAGGGTCTAAAACTTTGCTTGCGTAGTGAATAGCATACGAGATTCCATCTTTTCGTTGTCCTAACACTGCGCCTACTGCGAAATCGGATGCATCAGTAATGATCTCGAAGGGTAGAGACCGGTCGGGAGCTTGTAGGATGGGAGTCTCAATGATCCTCTTTTTGAGTAGTTTGAAGGCTTCAATGATCTACTAGGAACTCAGTGTCTTTCCCTAGGAGGTTAGTTAGCAGTCGGGAAATTTTTGAAAAATCCTTGATAAATCTCCTGTAAAATCCGACATGCCCTAGAAAAGACCAGACTTGTTTCACTTTTGTAGGTGGCTCGAGCTTCTTGATCACATCAACTTTGGCAGGGTCAACCTCCATTCCTTTCTTGGAGATGACATGCCCCAATACAATGCCCTCTTTTACCATGAAATGACTTTTCTCCCAAGAGAGCACCAGATTCACTTCCCTACACTTTTGGAGGACTCGATTCAGGTGTGCTAGACAATCATCGAATGAATCACCATGGATCGAGAAGTCAACCATGAAGACCTCCACGAAATCCCCAACCATGTCGGAAAAAAATTACAATCATGCATCGATGAAAGGTGCGAGGGGCATTGCAAAGCCCAAAAGGCATTCTCTTGAATGCGTATGTGTCGAACAGACATGTAAATGTAGTCTTTTCCTGGTCCTCGGGGGCGATGGCTACCTGATTGTAGCCCGAGTACTCGTCTAAGAAAAAGAAGTATTCTCTCCCTACCAATCTCTCCAGGATTTGATCAATAAAAGGCAGCGGGAAGTGATCCTTCTTCGTTGTGGTATTCAGACGGTTGTAATCCACAAAGACACGCCACGATGTGGGTACCCGTATCGTGATCTCTTCTCCCTTCTCATTGGTGATAATCTGAAGTCCCGACTTTTTCGGAACTACATGCAAAGGTGACACTTACTTGGAGTCGGAGATGGGATATATGAAACCAACCTTACACCATTTTTCGATCTTAATCTTAATCACTCCCTATAAGTTTGGATTCAATCTTCGTTGGCATTCACGGGAGGGTTTCGCATTATCCTCCAGGTAAATATGGTGTGAGCATAGGGCTGGATTTATCCCTGGGAGATCAGACAATCTCCAGCCTATGGCCTTGCGATTTTTCTCCAAAACATTAAGCAGGTGGATCTCATGTTCTAAGGAGAGCTAGAAGAAGAGGAGGACCCCTGGCCTGCCTGGCCTGAGGCTGCTGATATTGTCTGAATTGGCCCTGCTAGCCTTGACGTTGGTTCTGTTGTGGCTGAGGTTGCGGGTTCTGATAACCCATGCGATACTGTTGCCGTTGCTGCAGTTGAGGCTGGTAGGTGGGTCCGGCTTGCGGTGGACGAGGGTTTGGAGTAGAGTTTTGGTCAGAGCGGTTGATCGGTTCCAGGTTATACCAAATTCCATTTATCTCCATGACTTGTGCAGGTTCCTCGTAAACAGTTTGAGCAGAGGTTTCTTTAGTTTGATGGGACAAGACCTGGTCTACACCCCAATGGCTCTGTTGCCCTACCCCTTGACCATGAATGTAGTGAATTTGGTGTATGGGTGCGGGGGGTGAAGTCAGGGTAGGTATCTTAGATACCTTGTCAGCCAATTCCTCCGTTTGCTTAGGCAATTTAGCCAATTTCTCCATATCAGATGCTTTATGGAGTTCGTCCACCTTTTTATAAATCTGCTCAACCATAGTTAGCTTATCAGCTATTATTCCCATATCAGCACTCTGATCGGTCGTCAGATTATTCACCATCTTTTTGGAGCCGGCTATGTAAGCCCGGCTGGTGGTTTGTGCATGGCCGGATTCAACCAATCTCTCGAACACCTTGTAGACGGTGTCTTCGTGGCGTCCCATGTATCTTCCTCCACAGGATGCACTTACCAGCCCTTGAGTCTCAGGGTTCAGCCTTCTAACAAGACTTTGGACCAACATCATTTTACTTATCCCGTGTTCTGGGCATTTATGGCTTAAGTCTGTGAATCTTTCCCAGGTTTCATGAAATGGTTCGTTCGGGTGTTGGGTAAAGCTTGTGAGCTTGATCCTCATTTGATTGATTCTACTAACTGGTTAGAATTTCTTTAAGAACAAAGTCTTGAATGTGGCCCATGTAGTAATTAATTCCCCTAAATTTTTCAGACAGTAAGTCGCCTTATCAGTCAAGGTGAAGGGGACAACTCTCAACCTTATGTAGTCGTGGCTAACCCTAGGGTGGCAGAGGTTAGCATAGACTAACTCGAAATCACAAAGGAAGATACACGGTTCTTCATGATTATTCCCTCCGAACTTAGGCACTAGTGCCAGGAAATGCGGTTTGTGTTCGAACGCATCCTCAGGGGGTAGTGATCTCAACCAATTATAGTCTTCATCAATTTCCAGGAGGTACGTATCTTCCATAGCAGCCTCGCCTTGTTGCATTACTGCCAATTGCGCCATAAGCAGTTCATTGTGTTGTTCGACATCAACTATCCTAGCCAAGAGTGCCCGAATGGGGTCATTGTCGTTCTCATTGTCATTGGGGTTCTTCTTTGGAGGCACTGTGATTCACCTTCAAAAGAAAAGAGTTCAGAATTAAGTGAGGATTTGCTAAGGATAAAAGTTTCCTTAGTGGAGGAGTGAAATGAAGGGTTAGTCTGGGATTGACTAGACCCTCAAGGAGGAGGAGTGCTAAAGATGATGACCCTAATACTAAGAGGAGTCGAGAAGAGAGTCGTCACGAGAACACATACAATAGGCAAACACAAGTCAAATTTTCAGATTCACCCACTCAACACAGATGAAGGCACGTCAGGGTTTGGTCGCTTATCTTTTCAATTTTAATTTAATGACAAATAATCTTGAAAATTAAGCATAGTTGTTAGGTACCGAGATATTTCACAAAGACTGTCCCGAGTTCGTACAACTAGTTGCACCTACTCTCAGCCAGTATAAGTGTAAGTACGGACCGTTTAAACGGCTACCTGTGTTACTTGAGGACGGAGCCTTCCGCGGTGTCCTCTAAACTACCCACTCTGCTAAGGGAAGTCAGATCGTAAAACGGCTACCCGAGACTCTCACTGAAAAGTAGCTAATTATTTTTTTAAAAATAGTAGTCTTTGTGGAATTTCTCAGTTTTGGCTCTATCCAAAGTGTTCGTTCTAGTCCTTATAAAAAATGAGTAGGTTTATCTCCACCAAACACAGGTTAAATTTTATGTCAGTTTTATTTATAGTCGCCTTGATTAGCAGTCCCAGTTTTAAGTTAAGCTTATCACAATAGTTTATGTGAGCACATAATTCACGCCTAATGAGCAGTCCCAATTCCTTTAAATCCTAAGTTGTAAAACTTGAGAAAGGAGAATCGAAAAAGCTAATGCAAACGTTAATCAATGATGCATGCTTAAGAGAAAGACTTACAGTGAATCCTCATGTTATTCATGCGGGATACAGTACAAGGAATCAAAATTTATACTAAATGATATGCACAGATGAAAAACGCCCTAAGCAGATAGTTCTATTAGCGGGAAGAATTGCTTTCAATTTTTGGCTAATGTTGAACGACGTATAGTGCGTTTAATTAGTGAAAGTGTGGCCTAAGAATTACGAGCACAATCAATGATAAAAAAACAATCATATATGTGCCTAAGTCCTACGCCACTCAAGCCAGGTCCCAACCACACAGAAGGGGTTGAAACAAACCCGACACACCACAGAAATGTTCAGTCTGAAATATTACAAGGGTTCAAAGAGAGGGACCCTGAGAATAATGTATAAATTTAAACCTAGATTAAGCTTTCTCTCACAAAAATCAAAATTCAATTTGCATATCCTTGATTAAATCCCAAACTTTCGCTCCTAGTAGTCTGCAAAGAGAGAAATTGCGGTTAGTATTTGAAGTAAGAGAGAAATGCAAAATAAAATGCAGAAAATGACACAAAAATTAATTTCACAAAAATTAATTACAAAAATGATTTAAAACCCTAAAAATTCGTTGTTCCCGACAACAACGGCATTTGATGAACGCCAAATTTACCACTTTAATAATCTAAAATTGTCGTAGTATATGAGGCAAATTTGGTTTGTCAAAAACCACAATCTTTGAATGTTGTGGAGTATTTCTTTTACTTGGCAAGTTTTCCAAGGTCGAACACAGGGAACGGTGATTCTTAATTGTGTGGTCTTAAATTAAATTAAATAATTAATTAATGTGGATTAAATTTCTGTGTTGAGATAATATAATACAATGCAATGATGAAGATGCTACACGAAGAAAGTAAACAGAGGGAATTAATTAGCATAGGATCTGTGATAAAAATCTATCCTCAAAGAAATTCGTTAGTTAATCCTCAAAAATTGATCACAGGTTAAATAAAAGTTCTCACAAAATTTAATCAATTTAATCCAGATGCAGGTGCAAATCCATATAGATATATGATTGATCCGGCAATGATTTTATCTCCAAAATATTTCTAATTTTATTCTCAAGAAACATTTACAGTTAATAACCACAAGTCACAAAATAGTGATCAATAATCTAATCAATCTCCTTGATTTAACCCCTACAAAAATTAAGTCCTCAGATATTAGATCAATTCCATCATTTTCATAATCAAATCCCTACAAAATAAATTGTGAATATCTTAATAAGGCATAAATATGTCAAATTCAGCCTAGCAGGATTAGAATAGCTCCTCAAATAATGAGTCTGAACAAGTGGTCTCAGATCAGTCCACAAGATATGTAAAATGAAAGAGCGTGAAAAGAGCTTCAAAATGACATATTATACGCTTAAAACAGAGTTCGTATGGAAAAGATATGATGAATTGAAATTCCAGGGACTAAAATGTAAGTAAAATAAGTTTGTTTCTTTCAAAATGGTCCCTGGAAGGACTTATCTACAATTTCACAAAGTCGGCTGGACCCGGGCGTAATTTACCCCTAGCGAGGGTATTTTTGCTATTTCTGAAAACTCCGAGGGCTTCGATGCAATTTTCCCCCCAACCCCACGTGTGCAGCACGTGTACAGAGGCTCAGAGGCAGACCCTGAGGCTCGGGGACCCGAACTTGAGGCACGTACGCCTGACTTCAGGCTCAGTGATGAGGCGGAGGTTCGGTGAATGAAGCAGAGGCTCGAGGAGGTTGGGCTCAAGCTCGGATGCCCCGAGCCTCGAGGCGTGGAGATGACTCAGGGACATGCCACGTGGTAGCAAAATGGCCGTTGGATCAAGGTCTGCTCCTGTTACAACGACACCTGTACATAGATGCGCAACTCGATCGAGGGTGGTGCAACCCAGGCGTGGGGGCAAGGGGGTGGAGGCGCGGTGTTGCGGTCGCAAGGTGGGGCGTGGAGGGCGAGGATGGGAAGGCTAGCGAAGCCGGCAATGCGGAGAACAACGACAAGGGCTCTACCAACACACGGCCGAACAACGAGAGTTGTGCGGAGGTAGAGTGCGACCGTGGGGTGGAGCTCAGCCTTCATAGTGGTCGAGTGATGGCGACGTTGGTGCTCGGGGATGGAGATCTGTGGCCGAGCAGTGGGTGTGCTTCAGCAGTACCTGCAAAGTTAGAGAAATGCAATGGGGGGCGGGTTATGGCTGCGGGTACGTGGGATCGGAGCTTGGCACCGTCCTGTGCAAGGCATGAGTTGAGGAGGTCTGAGAGGAAAGTGGGCGATGGCGTGGATCGAGGTACGACGGACGTTGGAGAGTATGTACCTGGAGTGGGTTATTCGTCGAAGACTGTAACGCCAGAGGTGTTTGAAGCTCGGTGAGGTCCATCGTCGTCTCGACTCGTTACGTACGAGGAGGATGGAGTAGTTGCAGGGGTGCGGCCACGGCAAGAGGAAGCCTCCTGGATCACGCCGGCGAGCAGCGGATTGGGTTGCTGTCACCCGCCCAACTAGCTGGCTCTCTCTCTTTCTCTCGTTTGAAAATGGTAGCCCAAAGATCGGTGGATGGAGCTGATGGTTTGCGAGGGTGAAGCTTTATAGGAGGGGGTCGAGTAACAGCTGCAGTGGAGGAGGTGGCCTCGTAACGGCCGGAGAAGAAGGTGATGAAGCGGCCGCCGTTACGCGGAGGAGCGGGCAGAGGTGTACGCAACGCATAGGAGCAGGGGAAGATGAGAACGACTGGAGGAGGAAGAGGCACAGGTTACGTGCTGGGCACGTGACCTGGGGGCTGGAGAGAGAAGAAGAGGGGTGACACGTGGCACGCCCAGGGGCTGCCACGTGGCACCCCAAAAAAACAAAATAAAAGAGGGAAAAGAAATAAGAGGACACCTCAGATCGAAAAATTTCCTTCAGAAAGTTGTTCGTCTCGACGAGATCTACAACTTTCATGAAAAATCCAAGAGCAAAGGAGGTCATCTCTGTGAAGTGGACTTTTTGGTGGTTCTTCATGTGTATTGAAAACCAATTTTTTGGAGTTTTGTAATTTTTTTGTAGTTTTAGATAGGATAAAAATATAAAAAATATGATAAAATACAATAAAAATAATTACACACTAATCTAATTTTTTTAGTTTTTTAATAAATAAGAAAATAGGAAAATAAAATAAAAGTAAGAATCACACAATTTTTGTACAGACTCACAACGGACACTTGGTCTCAGTCAGTTTCTTTGATTTCAGTTTTAATATAGATTTGGATTTTTGTGTCGCTTAATAAAACTTTCATCAAAGAACACAAATGAAGAAGAAATAAAATTGAAAGGGTTAATTATGTACACAAAAATTCAGGCCAAAAATAGCAAAAAGTCAAAATGCGCAAAAGAGGCCCAAAACCCAACTTTCACATATGAGCTCCGAATTTTATGAAACTCTTGTTTTGAAGGTATTTGAAAATAGAGTACTTTAAGAGTAAGTAGACCAGAATCGGACATTGTATGTAGGAGATATGCTCATTTTAATATGCCAGATGTGAAATTAGACTTTAGGATTATTTGACACTTATTTGAGTTAGTGATTATTTGGAATTTTTTATTTATTCTTGTTAGTAATATCTACACAATGGAGGTGATTTTGGGTCAATGGGAGTTAGGATGAATTATTTACAAATGTGAGAAGTTAACGACTTTTTGGGCTAATTTACACTTGGGATTTTTAATGCAATTATGCATGATGAAATGCAAATATTATTTACACATGTATGAATGCTAATGATGTTCTGTTAATGATTAAATGCATGTGAATCTTGGGGAACAGAGCCTAATTGTCCAATTTTAGCATGATGAATACGAGATTCATCATCTATATACATCATTTGCCATTTGAATCTTAATTTAGATAGACGAGATATTTAAACAGTATGTATTTGATCCTACAGTATGGGGCAAAAATGATTAAAAAAATAATTTAAGGCATGTTTTCTAAGTTTCTATAACTTCAATTTATTTAATAAGAAATAGATTAATCAACATTAATAATTCAATGATTGAGCAGTGTACTTTCTGTCTAAAGTATCAAAGTTTAAGCTTTACAAATTATCATTTTTTTAGAAAATATAAATTCATATACATCATCTTTTTCTAATTTAATTTGAGTAAATTACACAAAATCCTGGAACTATATGCCCTTTCAATGTTATCCCTAAACTTTCAAAAGTAACAAAAGGTACCTAATGTATTGTTTCGGTCATAAGTATGTCTTTTTCCAACTGGAGAAGGAGACACCCTTTAAGTGATGGAAGGTCTGGATGAAATTACCCCCAGTAAAATCCCTAGTGACATTGCCCCCAAATCCCCAAATCCCAATTTTGTCCACTCATTGTCCTACAACTGCCCACACCTTCCCAAGGGCTCGGAGGTTTAGGATAGCAGTGGAATTTTGCAAAGGCTTGGCGGCTTACGAAGGCTCTGAGGTGCGCGAACGGTGGCGGTGTGCGAGGTCTTGCGGTGAAGGTGCACGCGTGGGTTCGGAAGTGAGTGAGTGCTCGATTGAGAAAGTGCACGACTAGCGACAGAGGTGTGTGAGGCCTTAGCAGAGGGGTCCAACCACTATAAGGAATCAGCGTGCCCGTTGCATTTTAGGCAAGCTTCGTAGGTGCGTATGCTTATTATCAGGTCACCATAAATCTCATGTTGTGAAAAATTGACCGCGGTATGCATTTTGGCATGCGAGGGCTCCAACCATAGTGTGCATTTTGGTTTTTTTGGACATTCTCATGTTGTGAAGAATCTAATTTACATAAGCTATGCTTTTTCTCTAATATCCTAAGATTTGGACTGTTGGTTTGTCTTTGAGATCTTATGGGATTATTGTGAATTTTGAATGAAATGATTGTTTGTCTTTCTTAGGATGCGGGTAGAAGCAGAGGTATGTGTTTATGTGCGTGTTGTTCTGTCCACAAAATGAGATTGTCCAAAGTACGCATTCCTTATTTTTATATGTTTCCTGAGATCGAGTTTGTCCCATGATTTGCTTGATGTGCATTTTATCCATTTTATTTCTGTTTGCATTTATACGCCATTACATATGTTCAATTTTTGGTTAAGAGTTCGAGATAATAATTTTAAAATGGATGATTTTAATGTTGTTAGGTTTATCAATATCTATTAAGACTTCTTCTTATAAAACGGTCAAATACAATTAACATAATAAATTATATCACATTAAATTGTTCACCATTCGTGGTTTATGTTCGTAATTATTCTATCTATGGTAATGTCAGTATTGTTCTGACTGATTGTTATCTCATTGTTTCTTTGCTTGACATTCATTTCATTCCACTAAACTCATATGCTTTTCATGTGTTTGTTTGCAGAAGATCGGATGAATATGAAAATCCTTTGGTGATAAATTTTGGGGTAATGAAGGGATGTCGATGAGAAGATATCACAATTTGTGTAGATTTTCTCTTCATGAAGATATTGAAGAGATGACACTGACTTTTGAGTATACCTTACAAGCACATATGTATTTGTGTTAACGTTGTCGACGGTAGAACATGATGGTATATTTACTTTACACTGTAGAGTCTTTTGTGATGGAGCAAAATATTTACAGTTAGGGTACTTGTTGTACATTAAGGGTCTGTTTGGTTGTTGGGTTGGGTTGGGGTACACCGGTGTACCCCTCTTTCCAACCCTCTCAATCATCCTCATATTTTACTATTCACAGGGATACAATTTACTATTCACAGGGGTACCCCAATCCAACTCAACCCAACCCAGTCCAACCCAGCAACCAAACATGCCTTAAAGGGATTCACGGCTACGATACTTGTTGATCTATTGCTCTCTTGTTGTTTTCTTAGGAAGAAATGCAACATTTCCACCTATCAAAGTAGTATTGAAGTTTTAGCTATGATACTTGTGATACTTGCTGCTCTATTGTTCTCTTTTATGGCAACAGTTCCAACTATCAAAGTAGGATTGAGGTTTCAGTTGTGATACTTGCTGCTCTATTGTTCCCTTCTATTGATGATCTACTTGATAAAAGTAGGATTGAGGTTTCAATTTTAAGGCAATTATCAAATTGGGATATCCAATTGTGATTTGTCGTGTGTGCTCTCAAATAGTGTCATGATTCATTAAGTTAGAAGGGTAATGTCAAACATAAATTTGTTCTCTTTTTCAAGAACTCTTTATCATGTTGATTAATTCTTGTAGTTTGTTGCATTTTTCATCTTTCTCTTGAAATGTGAAAAGACATTCTCCCTCATCTCTATTAAGGAGATTTTCCTGTGGCAACCAGAGCTTTCTCATGCATAACTCTACTAATTAATTGCATTGTGAACATGAATTCCGTAATCTAATGCGCTAAAATTCTTCATTGGAATCCAAGAATATCAAGAAAAGTGACAAGTAAAAGTTTCATTTTAGTAATGGAATATATGCTTACATACATTAAAGTTCACACGGAGTCGACGACAAATACATGGAGTCGACAACAAACTTAACATATAACAACATTTACAAATAAATAGACTACAAGAAGGAGAAGGATCCATTTACAACTACAACATTTGATTTTTGCATGCAACTTTGCCTTGTGATATTTCTTCTCGTCGATATCGAATTTAGCTTCAGGATTGTCATGTGATAGTTCACTCTCCTTCTTCCAAAGTAAGCTGACTATGACTTCCATTCCTCGGCTGCAAAATAGAGAGATTAAACCATTCAAAATAATCACATATTCCATTTTCAAAAACTGGCACATCCACAAAATTGATAACCAGGATTGTTGTTGGTCCATGATGTCAGCAACTGTGCTCGAATTCCACAATAAGTCCACATACTATTCGTATAGTGGTGGCAGCGATGCTTCTGATTGTCGGAGGATGACGCCATTCTGTGGAACAAGCAAAATCAGTACACAATTTTTTCATTCTTCAACAAATGACATTATGTTCACATATATACAATATTCAACTTTAACGATAAAAAAGAAAGTTTCATTAAATATATTCATTGCCAAATAGAGAGAAAATAACATCCAACTTCCAATCAAATGTAATAGTGCAACCATATGTGTTGTTGTGGCTGTGTACTAGAGTAACTCAAGCAGACAATATGTTGCTCCAAGTTCTCTATCACCACAATATATTCAAGCAAAGAGTTACGCTACGTAACTGAACACATGCTGTAGCCGAACACATGAACACATGTTGTAGCCCACCACATGCTGGCTCTCTCCATCCTTGATGCATCATGCATACATGAATGCTCTCTCGACCCTCTGGGCTCTGCTATTGGAGACCCTCCGTCGCAAGTCGATCGTCGCACTACACCAATCGCCACAAATAGGGATGGTTAATCCACTTCGAGGTCCAAAAGCCTCACGTTGATCTTGCTCCTCCGTTGGCGGAGCTCTTGCCCTTGTCGACCCTACACGATTGAGGTAATGAAGGTAGGGTGAGTTGTAAATGTGGAGACGACCAAATAAAGATGGGAGATTTAGGGCAGTCTGTTCCAGAGGTAATTTTGTCCAAACCTTCCATCACTTAACATGTGTCTCCTTCTTCAATTGGAAAAAGATCTAATTCTTCTCTCATTGGAAAAAGCTTAAATTGTAACTGAAACAATACATTAGGTTTTTTTTTGTTACTTTTGAAAGATTAAGGACGACATTGAAATGAAGGTATAGTCAAGAGATTTTTATGTAATTTGATCAATTGATTCTTGTGAAAGACGACGTAAAACTAGAGATGGAAATGGAGGGGCACCCCACGTACTTTACCGGTCAAGGTCAAGCACCCTTCATTCTGACACGCCCAGCTCAGCACAATCTCTGCAGAAACTATCTTTCGGCATATTTCCCTCATCCATGCATGATCCATCATCCTACCAGGCCGGGCTCCCTAATTCTCACATAATCCGGGGATTAGACCCGCAAATTCTCACCATACCTTGCGAAAGGTCATACCCATCTCTTGCCTTGTCCTTTGCTTTTAAAAGTCCCCCTGCCCTCCTTCACGTTCCCACGGCCCGGCCCCCACTACAACCTGGTAACTCGGGAACGCGCATCGGATTGAACGGAGATGAGGGCGGGTGTGATGCTGGAGGAGCACCACAAGAAGATCCTTATGGAGAAGCAGATGGGTTGCATGGCCGGCTTCTTCCAGATCTTCGACCGCCACCATCTTATTGCCACAAAGAGCCTCCCTCCTCCCTCCGTTCGTTACCATATCGTCACTCCGTTGTCTACATTTGGATCCAATAACTTTGTTTTTTTCCCTGCAAATTCTCACTTTATTTCTTCTCAGGGTAACGCGTCTCCGTCGCCGTCAGAGCGCTCTGACGCCTCGCCGCCCTCTCCATGCCCCTCTATGAAGCTCGCCGAACACGCTACCCCTCGTCAAACTCTCCCACTTCCGGTGTTCGACTTCCAGGACGGCTCCCTCACCTCCTGGAAGCTTAAGGACTCTCCGCGGCTGTCCCTGGACAGCCGCGTCCTGGAGGGAAGGGGGAAGCTGCACCCTTCCGAGATCCACACATCGGACGCCGCCTTAACCAGTGGCGGCGGGTCCCCCAGTGTCGTCGCCCGGCTTATGGGACTCGACGCATTGCCGAAGCTCCAGGATGGAGCAGAGCTCCGTAGGTCGGCATCGGAATCTCGCGCCTCCAGGGACCTCCTACCATATACGTTTGTGCAAGATTTTGTGAAGAACCATAGCGAGAAGCCGAAGGATGTTGCGGTAGTCTCCAAGCTGAGGGCGCCGGCGGCGAAGAGCTCCTTCGACGCGCGGGACTTCTTCCCGGAGAAGTCGAAGCAACGGGGTTCATTGTACAACGAGATAGAAAAGAAACTCCGGATGCGGGGGATTGACGAGCCGGCCAAGGATCTCGAGAATCTGAAGCAGATCCTCGAGGCCCTTCAACTTAAAGGCCTCCTCCATACGCACCAGGACAGCCGCGTCGGTCACCGGAACTTGATAGTAGAGGAGCACCGAGAAGCTTCGAGGGTTGGATTCCACACATCACCTCCAACTCAATGCCGTCCTCGCGCCCGGAGAGAGCGCACGGTTACAGCTGTTAGGACTCACAAGGTCCGACCAGTGCCGGACCCAGCGGAGGCGAAGAGCCCGAGCTACGCGCCACCTCGGCGGGGGGTGCAGAAGGCTTCCTTAGGAAAATCTCCGAGATCCGCCGGTGTTGGCCCACGCTGCGCTAGAACGGACTCCAAACCGTCGGCGAGGAGTCGAAGAGCCGCAGCGACAGTCGATTTAGAGGTACGGAGCTCCGAAGAAGTTCCCATTTTGTCGTGTTTGCAGTGAAGTTGATGCGAATTCAGTGTTTATTGAATCAGAAATTGAAGAAGATGGAAGAAGAGTGCAGTCAAGGAAGGAGCCTCCTGCGGAGGTGCGACAAGCTCCTTCACAGCATTGCCGCAATCACCGAACGCGGCGATACCGTGGAACCACAACAGCAGCCGAGTCCAATGTCCGTTTTCGACTCTTCTGCTGCATTCTACTCAGATGATGCAGCCTCCGCCGCAGCATCGCCTTCGTCCGTGGACTCCAAAGGTATGTTAACCTTAACATTTGTGCGGGGTAGTTAGTATATTTTTCCATATATATATTAATGAAAGGGAGGAAATCAGTAAAGAAAGCGGGATGGATCTCGCCGTCTCTGTGAAAGGTTGGCGGTTGAGAGCGCAAGTGGGCCACGTGGGTACAGGGCCACTTTAGGCTTATGGTGTTCCGCGAAGGGGAAAAGTGGAGGTTTTGGAAGATTTTAAAATTTTGCGGTCCGGTATACATGGCAACTGGGGCGGTAAACGGATAGAATTGAGCGAACTTATTTTTTAGTTTCGGTTCGTTTATTTAATCGAGCTTAAATTTGTGTTTAGGTTCGGTTCGTTTATTTTTGAATCGAATCCGAATCAAACTTCTTTTTAAACGAATCGAAACTAAGCGAATATCGAACTTAAGAATTCTCTAATAAAAGGAGTGAAGAGAAGAGAAATGGAAATGTGTGTTTGCAATTAGAATAAATATTCATTTAGTTTTTTCTTTATCTAACTCATTTTCATCTTTAAAAAAATAGACTAACAAAGATTCATCCCTTTGAAAAAATATACTTATAATATATTTTTATATATTTTTAGATGGAGATAATGAATAAGAATAATGTGAAGATATCCGACAAGGAATGTTTATACATGTCCTGTTGATTCGAAGATAAAGAAAGGAAAAGTAATAGATACATAGATGATGGATGTTGTATCCACGATATGACTATTTATTTTTGGATAGTTTTTACTAGATAAAACCTATTTTATCACGTAAATATTCAGTTATCTCTAAACAAATGTCACTTATACTTAGACAACATCCACTTATCTCAAAATAAGATCCATTTCTACTTATATGGGTATGTTTATCGACCTTTTAACGTATCGAACCTGAGTGAACCTATGATTTTTAGGTTCGGTTCGTTTATTTAATCGAACCCAAACTTGTGTTTAGGTTCGGTTCGTTTATTTTCAAATTAAATCTGAATCGAACTTTTAACGAGCCGAACATGAGCTAATACGGACTGACTACTCTTTTCTGTTCGGGTTCTGACATCGGGCAGTGAGTGTTGAGCAGCATTGGATGCTCTCTGCCTCGCCGGCAAAACTGCTGCAGCCACTGGACGAGGCGGAAGCTGCTGATTGTGATTTTGTTTATGTGGCTGACGTTCTCGGATCGGGACAGCCAGGTTGCTTTGCGCAGGAATATGATATGCTTGTTTCGCCAAAGGAGAGAGAGGCAGCGGGGTTAGACTTGTCCTGTAACGTACCACGTCTTCATCGTAGGCTTGTGTTCGATACTGTGGCGGAGATCGTTGAAAGGAGGAAGCAAATGACACCGTGGGAGGCTTTCTGTCAATCGCGATCCCCCGGTGCCCCTTCCAAGTTAGCATTGTCAGCTCAACAAGTCTGGGAGGAAGTAAAGAGGCTGCGTGAGCACGTTCCCGCCAATGACCACATTGATGCCGTGTGCGGTGCCCTTCAAAAGGACATGGCGATGGCGGGCAGTGTGTGCTACCGGAGGGAAAGAACGGCTGAGATGTCAGGTGCGGTGCTAGACATTGAGCGGCTAATTTTCAAGGACTTGGTTACTGACACGATCCGGGATCTCTCCGTGTTCATGCCCACCCGCAAATGCCCGCCCTCCTCGGCTGCAGTCCCGAGGAGAAGGTTGGTGTTTTAAAAAGATTGCGCAATTTCCCGCCCAGTGTTCGAAATGGAATTTCTTATATATATTTTTCTCGGTGGTGGGGCCGGTGGTGGAGATAGCCAGGATAGATGCGCAGTGGAGTGGAGTGGAGGGAGGGAAGGGTGGGGAAGCACATGAGGTAGGGTAAGTAATTCCACCATCAAGGTTTTGCCAGGGGCTGAGTCTGTGACCCCTCCAACCAGGAACCACCCAAGTGACTCTTGTTCCCTTTGTTTGGATTTTGCAGGAGTTGTTTCGTGGACTCATGTTTCATATATATCATTTCCTATCATTGAGGCCGTGATGACCTTCATCTTAGTTCGAAGGAAGTTCACCTTTGTTTTATTCTATAGCATGAATTGCTTGAATCTAATCATAGAACACTAGTTCAAAGGAAGTTCATATCTCAGTGGAAATCTCGCAAAGTTTTTTCATGTACACCAACCTTTTCTTTCAATCATTTTCCATCTCTTTAAGCATGTGTACCTAATTATCGTTATTTGCTTTTTAAGATTGGAGTTATGTACCATACGTTTCATAAATGATCTGTATCATTCAAGATAGATTTTTCTGTAATAGAAAGGGAAAAATTTGCATCGCGGAAAATTGTGTAAAGAAATTGCTATTGTTTGGGCATGTTTGGTTGGAGAAAGAAGTAAAACAAGGCTCTCTGTTTTTATTTGTTGGATGTTCTTGTAATGGTGGATTAAAAGTTGCATAAGAGCTGTTCATGCTCTCTGTTCGGTTTTATAGGTTGGATAAAGAGGTAGTTACCAATAGAAATAAATTTAATTCGGATAGGGCTTGCAAATCAAGGTTGATGTATCTAATCGTGCTTGGTAAATGGGTGCTTCAAAGAGGAATCTGAGTAATGAAATTTGGAACTTTATTAGAGAAAACATGTGATACAAAGTGCTTTACAGATGTTCGTTTGTGAAAAAAGTGCATAGATCTTGATGTTTTTCAGAGAAAAATTCTTAGTCATTCATCTTAGTAAAGGAAAGTTTTTCATCCACATACGAAAGACCTCAATAACGGGGAACTCAACGTGCAGTAAAGTTCTGCACTAAGATAGCCCACACAAAGTAGCCTTCAACAAGAAAGAACGGTCAGATCAAGATAGGAATAACTGGCAAGTGCGAACAAATACACCATCACAAGAAGATTGGCCACCATCAGTAAGCCATGGCTATTCATCTTCACATGTTAGCTGGGAAGGAATCTGATCACAACAGCTCGCATAGGGGAATTTTGCATTGTAGAAATCGCACAGAAGTCCAATGGGCCTAAATCACAGATAACATTGGGCATAATTCTTGATGTGTATTGGATATAACACCATATGTAATAGGTTTTCCTGATGAGCTAAAGTGAAAATATTCCCACAATGTTCGTTGCTTGTTCATCAAAAAATAATATAAATGGGTTTTTTTGCTCTTATCATCTCATTTTAAATTGCATTATCATATTAACAAAATTCCATGCGTCACTAAAGTCTAAACCCTTCTCTCACGATCAACATTGAATCTCAACTGCAAACACCGGCTGTTAATCATGCAAGATGCAATGCCGCAATGATAAGGACACTTACCTTGCGTTGATTGTGTATATTCTTCATAGGGTAGGGGGTCGAAGATTAACTTAGTCAAGCAAGAAGCAAAAAAGGAAGCAGAGGGAAGCCAAGTCAAATTTATCGAGCCACCCTCGAAGCTAAGATGGGGTTTGCCACAAAAGGGATGGTATCGTGGAGATACTCGTCAACACTCTCTGTGGTCATCTTTTCCCACATGCATAAGCTCTCACAAATAGGATTTAACTAGGAAAATTACCCGCGCTTTGCTGCGAGCAAAATTATTTTATATATCTTTGGAAAATATTAAAGTCTATAAGGAATCTAAATTATATATTAAAGTACAATAATCATTAGCATTGTCATCAACTTCTTTACTTCTTCAAAGAAAAGTGAGAAGAAAAAATTGTGCATTGATAAACTTACACAAAAGATATGATTTTTTATCCTACGATTTGTATAATAAAGAAAGAACAATGATCAAATAGCATTCACACTTGAACTCGTAAATCGAGCAATATATATTCACATGTAAGGCAATGAAGTGGATCTTGAGATACTTGAGAGGAACCTCAAGTATGTCTTGCTTTTGAGAGGTCAGATCCCAAACTTTGTAGCTTCACTGATGCAGATATGGCAGGTGACATGGACCAGAGAAAGTCCACCTCAGACTACATTTTCACATTTGCAGGGGGAGCCATATCATGGCAATCCAAACTACAGAAATGTGTTGCTCTCTCAACTACCGATGCAGAATACATTGCAACAGCAGAGGCTGGGAAAGAAGTGTTGTAGCTACAACGCTTTCTTGGTGAGTTTGGATTGGATGACAATGAGCCGGTTGTGTTTTGTGATAGCCAGAGCGCTATAGACTTGAGCAAGAGTACCATGCACCATGCTCGGACAAAACACATTGATGTGAGATACCATTGGTTGAGGGATGCAATTGAACAGAAGCAGCTCGTATTGAAGAAGATTCACACCGATGAGAACCCCTCAGACATGTTGACCAAGGCAGTCACTAGTGACAAGCTTCAGCTCTCTAGAGAGCTGAGCGGTGTTACCTCTTCTTGATCTCCATCATTGGACAACACCTCCTCGTTGGGGCTGGAGGGGGAGGTTGTTGGGTTTAATAGCAATTTCTAGCCCCAACTTGGGGGCAGCAGCAATTTGCCCTTTTGGGAGGGGCATACTTGATATTTGCCCAGATTTTTGCTCCCATTCCAAGGAACCCCAATTGGGGCTTTTAACCCCTTTCTCCAGAACAACAGTGGGCAGCGATTCAGCCCCTATTCGTCCCATTTCCAGCGGACAGAACACCACTTTTCTCCAGCGAAGAACGAGTGCAGCGGCAAGGAGTTTCGACCCTCTTCGTCCTCCTCAAGCATGAGAAAGAGCTCCAGCGCAAGGGAGAGAGCAAGAGTAGCCGTGTTCGAGAGAAGCAACGGCTAGGGTTGTGGTCTTTGGCTTGGAGGGCAGTGGTTTTGGGCGAGCTCGAGTGGGAGCAGCGGGAGGTCGTTGAGAACGACCTCAAGAGGAGCCGAGCATCGAGTTTGGGTCTCCATCCGGGAGCCCACAAGGGGGGTCACTTTATCTTTCTTGGATTTTGAGCACACATTTGGTATTTTGGATATCTAGGGATAGCTAGTTACGTGTAGAACAACTATCCATTGTGTGTGGCTTGTACCTCGGTTTTGTGGGCAACAAAACCAGGAAGAACATTGACTCATTTGACCGTAGTGGAATTGTTGCCGGTCTTGCCCTGTGGTTTTTCCCTTTGCTCACATTGAGGAAGGGTTTACACGTAAAATCTTTGTCTCGTGTGGTTGCTTGCTTGCTTGTGATATCATTGTTGCCATTTGAGTTCCCGTGTGGGGAACATATATTGTGTTGTGCCATCTTTGCTGCAGGACAGTTTTAGGGGGATATATCCTGGGTTGATTGCATCCTCCATTATCCCCAACAAAATCACCATCCTTTGCCTCCAGGAAGAGGTGGGAAGTGTTTGCTTCTATGCGCCCGTGCACGACGGGTCCGTTGATGTGAGCATGTGGCAGAGTATCTACCCATTGTGGGTGGGAAGAGTATCTGCCCATCGTGGGTGCTTCTCAGGATCTAAACATTGGATATGCACTACAAAAAAAGGCGGGATTGACGTGCACATAAAAGCTCGTTATGTGCACGCCTAGTGCACACCATGTGCACGCCCGAGGGGTGGGCGAGCACATGTGCTCGTTAAGGGCGTGCTCGCTTCTGTGAGAGTCGCCACGGCTGGTGGGCGAGCACATCGGGACGCTATGTGCTCGCCCGCTCCCTGACGGGCACATATGTGCTCGCCGATGTGATCGCCTCCTCTATAATTTGCGATAACCCACGGAGCACCTGGCGAGCACATGTGCTTGCCCAAAGTGATTTCCAGGAAAAAATATACAGGTTCGACAAGGTTTTGACGCCCCGTCGAACCTGTATAGCCTGCCAATAAACCACTGCAGGTACTTATAAGAGCTCCCTAAGGGTATATATATTATAGCAGTTCGTTGACTAAGATAACTAGCACTAACAATTGAAAGTCACACAATATACATGAATTCAGAAATAAACAATCTAATTTAACATCTAAATATTACAAAAAAGTCAAAGCCAACAAAGTTCATATAAATTAAAAGATGTGCTAATAGTTTAACAAAATACAGGTCCAAACCAACAAAAATTTACTTCTTCTTTGATCTAAAAAATTTAGACATTAAACCCTGCTTTGATTTCTTTTTTTTCATTCTCTTTTTCTTTGAACCTCTCATACATGCGTGCCTCTTCTTCAGGGTCGTTCTCCTCCTCCTCTTCGTCATCAGATTAAATCTCTTCAGGTTGAGATGCACGCCCTTGCGACCTATATTATATATGGAAGATATATATCTACATGCATTTTGTAGATATAGGAATTTAAAAGTATTACTCATTCTATAAGAAGAATACTTACATGTACGCCGTGAACTCCTCTCGGAGCTTCGTCACCTGCTCCACCATCATCGCCATCTGCGACTCCATTGGAACTGTTGATTGGGACGTATGTGGTTGCGTGTACGACGGCTGAGAGTATGCAGAATAGGAGTGACGATGTTCCTCCACATAATATGGAGGGAGACCACCAAGCGTCTGCTTCCTATTCGCCACAACGTCCCTCTCCTCCAACACCTTATAAGTTTTTCAATTTTTAATATAAAATTATATATTAGAAATGAATATAGTAAGATAATATTTATCCATATATACCTGCTTCCAGATCGTTTTATCAAATGGTGGTTGCTCTCCAGTTGGATCGACACCCCATTTTTCTGCAGATAGTGCCAGATAACGATCCTGAACAAAGTTTACAATATATATAAATAAGTTATAATATATCATTTAATTGTAAATAAATTGATAGACTTACCAACAATTATCCTGCTTCAGAAGTGGACCATTGCGACTCTCCTTCTCTCCCACTCATGTGGGACCTCGACCACCACTCCTGAAAAGAGGGTTCCCTTTCCAACCTAGCTGCCTGAAAATTTTTTTAAGATCTATTACAACATTTCATTATATTAAAGTAGATCTCCAAAAAATAATTTTAAATCGTAATACCATCTCCGCTCTAATCTGATTGTGGCTTTTAGAGCCACTGCTCGACTTAATCCTTTGTTTTTGGCGGTTTGTCTTTCCCGCCGTAGATCTTCTTCCAACTCATCATCCGCAACGAATGCATCACAGAAATCCGCCCATCTGGAAGGATTATGTTATGATAATTGATTATTTTAAAAAGTGTAATATAAATTATTTGACAAGTATAATACCTATCCTCCGTACACCATGACGGCGGGAACCTCTTCATCTCCTCAAAATTCATCTCCTCGCATCCCGTCTTCGCATGCGAGTCTCTCCTTGCTTTGAAAAATGTATCGCTCATTCTTTTTTCTGCCAAACGAATGAAGGCTCTACGATAAACCTCCTTCCCCAGACCAGAGCCAAGGCGAAACCTACTCTGAAAAATTATAACAATTTATAAGATACAAAAAACTTGACCAAAAAATTCTGTATCACTTCTTAGAAACATTTCTTACCAGAAACATGTCAAACAGTCTCTCCTGCTCTGCAGCAGGGTTGCGACACCATCTAAATTGCATGGAAGTCAAGTGTGTCTTTATTATGTTGGTTATCTCCTTTGCAATTTAGATGGTGTCGCATTTACTAGAAAATTTACTAGAAAATTTACTAGATGGTTATCTCCTTTATTATGTTCATACCAATCACACAAGAAAAGTACTACTTTATTCAAGCCTGGTATACTATATTCCACTTCTATAAACCCAATGGAGGTGTAGTACTCGATAAAAGAAATAACATTGTCGACGTGGTGCAAAGGAAATTTACATGCAGATTTGAACCATTCGTCTTAGCATCTCAAGCGGATCAAGTATGTTATCTCTCACAAATATCAAAGAAGAGAAAGAGCATTGAAACAGTAACTGTTGTGAAGATAAATTCTCGAGTTTATATCTCCAATGATTCCAGTAATCAGGAAGATGACATAGATGAAGCATTTACACCGGCAAATGAAAGAATAGACTTAACAGAAGAAGTCCCAGTTATCGAATCCACTCGATTGGCTGATAATGAAGTTTTGTGTGTTGACTTACAAGATGATATTGACTCCAGAAATGATTACTCGGAAAACTCAGAAAACGAAGAAATATCCTTTAATCCCACGGAAATAAGTGATGAAGATTAGTTGTAAGTTTCATTATACAATTATAATTGAATTAACTAAAATCTTAAATAATAAATATGTAATGCATCATTATTACAGTCATGGCAGGTTTTGGACGTGGCGGGATGCATGGATCACATAGATCCAATCGTCCATCTTCCTCGGACACACCTTCTTCCAGTAGGCAGCTCACCCCGGATGTTGTTCTTGATTCACAGTCCGACGAGGTTCGCCGGGTGATAACTAACTACGAGTCTCTTGGTTATCCTCCGCCACCCTTTTACGTAGGAGGCTATGGAGAGCCATCTACCTCAGCAGCCCCTACAAGATTCGCAGTCCAGGTCCCCATACCAGCACAGACATCGATGAGTTCTGACTCTCCTTCTTCTGGACGGCCGAGCACATCCGTGCCTTTACCCACTGTAGTTGGACAGACGTCGGCGTCCCACCCTTTGTTGGAGGTTACGGCTGATGTGAGGTAAAAATTTTATAGATTTTATCTTTAAATATTTTCCAAATTTTTATAAATTGTATGGAAGTTAAATTTTCTAGTAAATGCAGGGATTTTTTGAACAGCAACATAATAAATGCAGGGATCTTTGCGACAATGTTATTTCTTTTATCGAGTACTACACCTCAATTGGGTTCATACCAATCACACAAGAAAAGTACTACTTTATTCAAGCATGGTAACTATATTCCACTTCTATAATCTCCTTTAAAAGTCTGTAATAATTCAGATGATCTTCCTCATAACAAGATCCGCGAACCATCACTCCATGATTTTGAGTTGTCAAATATTTACCGGAATTTAAGGTATGAAAACGATACCCATTACTGTAACATGCGTTGTATGATCGAACCTTATAAACAGGTCCTTCTCCAAAATATTTTAAAATATGAGAATAGAAATCACCACCGTCCAACTGTTTGAGCGATTTTTAAACCACGCTGGAAATTGATTTCTATAAGTGCTCAAAACTTTGTCATCTGAATACATAAGATTTTCCTTCATAATTTTCTGTCTAAATTCCCTACAATTTATAAGAGAAAAATATTCATTATTTGTGATGAATATATACATAAAATAATTCAAATACTTACTGAACATATGGTGTTATTTCCTCGCAATTGTCTAATACGTATAACTCTGCAGCATCCTTCTCTTGTTTCGATAAGAAACGTTCAGTTGTTTTGCCTATTAGATGAGTGGATGGCCGAAAGATACTGATGCAAGGTTCTTCATCGGAAGAAATTGTCTCATTCCTCCTGCATCTATTGTGGATAGTCTCCACATCTTCTGGAAGATATCTTGCGCAGAATGTTGCGACTTCCTCATATATATATATATTGTGAACTTATAGATCCTTCAACTTTACTTTTGTTTCAGACCTTTCTTTTAAGAAAGAACATAAACCTATAAGAAAATAGGTTAAACATTTAGTCCAAATAGTAAAGAAGGAATGACATTATAATACATTTAATTACCTTTCAAATGGATACATCCAACGATATTTTACCGGTCCTCCAACTTTTACTTCCCATGGAATATGAATCATCAGATGCTCCATCGAATCAAAAAATGAAGGCGGAAATATCTTCTCCAGATTACACATAATCACAGGAATATTTTTTTTGAAGATAATCCATCTCCATGCGGTGTATGCGTGACGAGCATAACACCTGGAAAAAGCTGCTTACATCTGAAAGAGCATCGACAATATTTTTTTGGTAACAATCATCTGAACACTAACGGTAGTAATCTTTCCATAAAAATATGGCAGTCATGACTCTTCGTTCCCTTAAATGTAAACTTCTTCAGATCGACCAAATTGGAAAAATTTGATGCATATCCGTCTGGAAACTTCAATTTACTTGTCCATCACAAACAAGCTTAACTTGATTTCTATCTAAGGTATACTTTGCTTTTGGAACTTCAACCCTTCCACTATCATGTTCCTTGATATGCAATTCTGGGCGATTACATATGAGTTGTAAATCACGACGAGACTTTACTGTATCTTTTGATCGACCGGTTACATTCATAACAGTGTAGAAGATGTTATCGAACACATTTTTCTCTATATGCATAACATCTAAGTTGTGTCGTATTAGTAACTTACTCCAATATGGTAACTCTCAAAATATACTCTTCTTAATCCAATTATGACTGTCACCAAAACCAGGAAGGTTTTTTGTTTTATCTCCATTTTCTAAGGCTGATTTCTGTAATTGTTTCAAGTATGATAATATCATATCGCCTGTCTTAATTGGTGGAGGATCTGAAAGATCAATTGTATTCCTTTTAAAAGAATGTTTCTGTCTTCGATATGTATGATTATTTGGAAGAAATCGTCTGTGACAATAAAAAAAACATGGTTTCTGACCGTGTTGAAGCTGGAATGATTTAGTACTATCAATACAATATGGACAACTTTTACGTCCATGCGTACTCCATCCAGATAACATTCCATATGCTGGGAAGTCATTTATCGTCCAAAGCAGAGCTACTTTCATGTTAAATGTTTGACTCTTATTAGCATCATATGTATCAACTCTATCGACCCATAGCATTTTCAACTCATCGATAAGAGGACGTAAATAAACATCAATGTACTTTCCCGAATGTGTAGGTCCTGGTACTAACAACGAAAGAAACATAAACTGTCGCTTATTAAATAACCATGGGGGTAGATTATATGGCGTTGTCATTACTGGCCAACAAGAGTAATCTCTACTTCTTCCATGAGGATTAAACCCATCTCTACATAAACCTATAACACAATTCCTCTTTTCATCATTAAATGTAGGAAAAGCTGACATCAATTTTTTCCAACAATCAGACTCGGATGTATGCTCCATATATTCATCGACTTTATGTTCCGCGTGCCATGTCATGTACTTCGCCGTTTCTTTACAATAATATAGTCGTTTCAATCTCGGAGTCTACAGGAAATAACGTAGAATCTTTCTTGATATTTTTGTTCCACTCTTACTAGATGTCTGATATCTTGGCTCATTACATTCAGGACACCGTTGTAAATGTTGATGTTCACCGTAATATAGAATATGGTGATTTATGCATGAGTCTATTTTAACTTCTGCTAAACCCATCTTCCGCATCATCTTTTTCGTTTTGTAATAATTATCAGGTAATTCTGCATCTTTTGGTAACATCTTCTTAATAATCCTTAACATTGCATCAAAATTACGATCGGTCATATTATATTCCATCTTCATCGATAGAAGATCCGAGACCGCAGAAAGTTTTGAATATGTCTTGCAACCCAACCACAATGTCTCTTCCGCTTTTTTCAACAGCTCGTAAAATTCTGCAGACTCTCCATATGGTTCCTCATCATCTAAAAAAGTATCATTAAATTCTGGACCCGCAACATCCATAACCATATCTGCAAAGGGATTAATATTGTCAGCTTCTTCCACATCATTCATTCTATCCTCGAAATTCTCACCATGCCTCCACCAAATCTGATATCCTTCCATGAAACCCATTCTATAAAGATGTAACTGAGTTTCATCTTTTGATATCTTCCTCATTAGACGATATTTCTTACACGGACACAAGATAGTTCCATCTGAATCCACAATACAGGAACCTTGTGCGTAAGCAAATTGTATAAATTCCTGAACACCTCTTTGAAAGGCATCTGCTATACGTCCATCTACTACACGGTTGTACATCCATTCTCTATTGGTCATATTGATGAACCTGAATTAAATAATCTAAAATGTCAAATCTAGGAAATTGAGGATATCTAAACGTATCACATTATTGAGATAAAAGATGAGAAGTGTATCAATTATGTTATCACTTTAGCCCGTCCATAAGGATTCAAATTTACTAAAAGATGATCGTTGTCACAAGTATCTTTATTTCTAACGAAAATTCAGCAGCTAACCCTGCACCTCTCCCGTATACCCCATAAATCAATCGTAGTTAATTATCAAAATAATCATATTAGTGATTATTTCAATAATAACTATGATTGATTTGGTATACAGAAGAGGAAGGGGTTATGAACCGAATTTCCGTAAGAAATAAAGACATTGTGACACAGATTACCTTTTAGTAAATTTAAATCCTTACGGACCCCCTTAGTCCGGGACCTCCAAACTAAGGAAAACTAATATAAATGTAATACTTTAAGATCAGTTTACGTCATACATTTGTATGTGCTACAAATGAGACTATAAAATAATCTTAAAATATTTATTCATTTATATTAACCGTGCAATTACGTATATTTGGCTGGTTAACGATGGGGATAGGGATAAGTGTGATCCTTATTTAGTACCTAATACAGTGCTTGGGTCACTAAGAGTTAATAGGCACCTGCAAAAAAAATTCGAACCTGCAAACATCAAAATCCACGACCATTGGTCTGGGATAAACATCCAAAAGTGAGTCCAATAGTGTTGTAAAAAAATAAAAAAATATAACACAGTTAGAGGTGATCAAATCCTCCAATGTGTTGCACACGCCACCCGTTGTGCATGGCCACACACCACCCATTGTGGAAGGACGCACTGTGTGTGATGGATTTTGTGCGATTTTCTAATAATTACTAAATCATATTTTGGAGTTATTATAAACCTATCTATAAGTTAATGTGATATAATTGGTCACATTAACTAGAATTTAATGTGATAATAAATTATCACAAAGGAAACATTGGTGTATATCATATCTCATATCAAAACGATATGAAATTTTAAAACTGTTATTAATGATGTTAATAATATCTAATATCTACATTATTGAAGTTGAGTAACTAAAGTTATTCACAAATTTCATAACTAATCTTTTTTGAACATAATGTTAGTTGAGGGATTTTATCTACATTATTCCGAGGCATTATAAAAGTTGAGTAACTAATCTTTTTTGAACATAACTAATCTTAACTAATCATACAAGCATTTTGTCATTTAAAATTTACAAAATTTAAACATAATGTTGGTTGAGGTATTTTATCAAACACCTACAGGGCATACAATTATACATATTATTTAGACAATCAAATTCGAAATGACAATACTATAGTGATCTACTATTATCCTTAACATGTAAAACACATATAAACAATCAAAATAATACACTACATTCAACAAAAAATTTAAACCCTAATCTATCCAAACAATACAAATAGGTAATGAAATCGAATAAAAAGAGAAATGATTAAGGATTATACTGAGTGGTAGATGAAGATCTACTCAAAACACGAAAACCACGGGCGTCGGGGTCGGGGCGGAGGGCTGGCGGGTCGCCGGAGAGGAGAAAATGGGAGAGATTTGCGTGAGAAATGAGGAAGAAGAGCCGCGCGAGCTTCTGTTTACGGGCCTGGGCGAGCACACTTAAGTGCTCGCCAGGCCGTCGCCAGGTGCTCGTCCAAAATTTCCAGGTGCTAAAATTATCCGCGCAAGGAAATTCAAGTGGGCGAGCACAATTGAGCGAGCACATGGGCGAGCACATGTGCTCTGCAAAACTGGAAACCGTGCCTCTCCGCAAAATTCAAACCAGCGACCCTCATGGGTGAGCACATGTGCTCTTAGTGTGCTCGCCCATTAAGGGGCGAGCACATGTGCTCACCAGGTGTACGCAGAGCCGTGCACGCTAATCCCGCCTTTTTTTTGTAGTGATGTGCCTATTACACCTGAAACCGTAAACGAATCTTCTAGCTTGTACTTGTTTCATAAAAAACGAAATTAAAATGTCTAAAATAAGAATTTAATAGTGTGATTGAAAGATAAAAAATGAATGATTCTGTTCTCACCATCATCCACATGTTCCATACTAACCGAAAAACCATCTTCTCCATATGAGAAGAGCAAGGGATATTGTATATCCACAAAAATGTAACTCATTAATCCTTTTCATTTAAATTTCCACTCCTTTGCTCAACTATGATAACTCATTTCTTACCAGAACATCCGAAGTCAATAACAAACAAAAGTAGCAATTTCTGATATAGTTGGGATACTATTTTTGCAAAAAAATTTCTTCCTTTTAATATTCAAACGTAAATGAAATGTCTCGTCCTACCATTAAAACGGTCTTTTATAATTCTAAAAACCCTCAAAATAATATTTATTTCATCCAATATATTTTTATTGCTTCAATAATATTACGATCTAGATCATCACGTTCAATTTTTTTTGTTAACGCCTTAATTCTATTTGAAATCTCATTATCAATATCATATATATATATATATAACTGTGAAAATTTCGGAGTTTTCTCGGGAGCAGGCAATAAAGACCCTATACAATGATAAATTTGCCTAGATATACAATATGTAAGGTCCACCACGGTCATTTACATGCATATCAATCTTCAACACAAACATAGAATTTTATACCGAGATTTTTTCAAAAACTTCATAGAATGATTCCCTCTTTTTTATCAAGTAAAATATCAAGATAAAGTGGTGTAGGAGGCAATGACTCAAACTTAATCTTTCCTTTATTGCAGGATAAAGGAAATAATGGTTTATTCAAGCCTAGCAACGAGGCCAACTCGTACTATATATCCGGGGCTGTCGAAAGTGTCTTTCACTGACGGGTGGAAGGAAAGTCTCTACAAGATTCCAGCGCGTAGGGGGCTTCTCTTTCATCTTTGCTTTTCTGTAGAAGCAATAGAAAGGAAGCCGTTGAATCTCCGGTTTGAAGTTTGCTTAACTCTTTGCGCAGTTTCATAATGTTCCTCGCCGCCCAGTCGCAGGTTAGACTCAGAGAGCCCCACGGACTCGATATGAGGCAGAGCAGTCATCTTATTCTCTGACATCGTCTACTCGGTAGGATCACATCGGAGGGCATGAATATTCTTATATCTCTTAAGACACTCATCTAACCAAAATACCACTTCGCAGCTACAATTTGGATAATCCATATCCAACACCGCATTGAAAAAAATGAACACAATATAAGCCACACATAACTACCAAAACTTATCAAAATTACATTTACCGACCTTGAATTAATTCATGTGAACTGTGATCAATGGAGACTTCTATATTTTCCATGTTTAAACGACTTACTGAGGAATCCCCATGAGAGCACATTATACATCGTCTACCAAAATCCCAATCCAATCCAACCAGCAAACAACTGCGATCCACATAAGTCCTTTGCCTCCTCATTCTAATCATATCCATACTTCAACATATGTTTTCCTTGAACAATGATGGTAATGGTTTTGTTTAGAATTTTTCTTTCAAATCATAATTTCCCTACAGACGGCCCTATTTCTCCTACAAACAACTGAATCTACAGGAACGTCCATCTTCATCATATTTTAACCTATAAAACAAATATAGTACGAAAACAACTGCGGCACATAAAATACAACAAGAATAATATCAAACAGTTATTATAACAACATCAATAATTGTATAGCGATTAGCAAAGCTTTCATGCAAATGGGAGAGGACTGTCTTGGCAAAAATAATAAACAAACATACAAATATGTGATAAGATATATAAATGAACAACTAATGTAAAGGATAAAGGTTACTACCAGTAACCAATTCCTAACACATGCAATCAACAACCTGTAAATGGAAAAATAAATGAGCTTATCAGTTGAAAGAAATATACCCAATACCCAATTCAGGCAATCAACAATCTGCATATGAAAAATTAAATAAACTCACCAGTTACAACAAATTTACAAAACTCCACATTTTTTGAAAAAAATGCAACAATGAAATAATCTATATAAGTTAAAAATTTTCATCTCAGAGGATGAATAAAGTGGGGAAATTCGATGCAGGAAAATAAAAAATCAACAATAATACAAAACTTACATCAACAAAAAAAAGACGCATATATATTTTACCTAATCACATTAACACTTACGTCATCTCCTACTCATATTTGATAACACAAACATCGAGATCAATGATCCATTAAAAAATATCAGAACCCACAAACTACATGAAAATTACATACAATTAGATTGATATACAATAACTCTTACACATATTTGCAACAAATAAACATCTAGGACACACAGCAGAAATAACAAAACTAACAAACTAAAGACATCATAAATCTCTGAGCTCATCACAGAGGACAAATAAAGTGAGGAGGTTCAATACAAAAGATAAAAAAATCAGCAATATAAATCAAACATCAAGAAACAAACAAAAAACATTAACAACATACATGTGAGAGATATGAACAATGGAGGAAACAATCCAAAGCCAACATAAATTGAAAAACAATAGAACCAACACACCAAATATATCGAAACATCAACAAAATAAAACAAACATCAACAAACAAACAAAAAACAACACATATACATTTTAACTAATGAAAGAAAAAACAATCCCGATAACACATCATCTAAGATAACCCCCAAAACCCACGCCCCACCTTATTCCAAAAAATATGAAAACTAAATATAATCAAATAAAACATACCTCGACCAACAACATTCAACTAATACCTCCACCCTCATCGTCAATGAAAGAAGATGAGAAACAGATCAAACGAACACTTCCGCCTCGCCGACAATGAGAGGAGATGCAAGACAGATCGCTCTGAGGAAGAAAACTAAGCTGAAAGAACAAACGGTGAGAAAAAAACAAAACGTACAAAATAACATGAACAAAACATATAGGAGAGGTGGACGACGGAATCCACAAACCGCCTCCATCACTATCCCGAGTAATAGGGGCACAGACATATCACTTCTAAGAAGAAAGTCAAGACGAACGATGAAAAGCATAGTGGAAGCGGTGATGCCCAACAAACCCTAGGGTTTATCGTATGGAAAATCACGGGAAACAAATGTAGGACACATACATGAGAGGTGAGCGATGGAATCCACAAACCGCCTCCCATCTCATCCTGGGGAGAGAAGGCGCAAGATAGATTGCTCCAAAGAAGGAAGACAATATGGGAAGGTGAACGACGGGAAATATAAAGGAAATGGTGAAGTCCCACGAGAAGCAACTGAAAGACAAATGTCGTCAGAGAACAATAATGGTGAACCACGTGCGAAGATAAAAGGCGAGGTTACAAACTATTGCGCTATCCACGCACAAAGAGGTGGAGAATGCTGGAAGGGCACTCTATCCACGTGGCAGTAAATCGGGCAAAAACCGGGCTTTAGTATTAGTTATAGATTTGCATCCAATAAACAACTCAAGAATTGAAGGCTCGTATAAGAGGGGAAAGAAAATATTTTATTTTGCAATAAATACAATTAAGTTCGAGATGGAGAACTTTATCAAGGAGGGGTCAAGTATACGTCTATATGCATAATCAAAAAATGAAAAAAAATATTGTATCTAAAATATATTTTAAAATAGTGTTTTAAATGATATTTTTTCAAATTTTATAAATTTACGATTCAAAAATCTTTTAGGAAGGTTATGAAATAAATTATAATTTTCAATATTGATTTTTTAATTTTGATAAATTTAATTATTAAACTTATCGAAATCTATTCTTAAAGTTAAATTATCAAATGAAAATTTGAAAAAAGAATTCCATGGTTAAAAGGAAACAACAAAGTTTGTTTTGTTTATAAGGAGTGATAGAAATAATGGGAGAGTAAATGAACGCAAATCCATTTAATATCAAATAATACCTATAATTTTAATGTTTTAAGTCTGATTGTGTTAAAATTTATTAAATAAAGTAAGTTCAAGTAAGAAGATTCAAAATTTGGTCTTAAATATGGTAACCCACCACTCAACTGCCACACCATGAAGTGAGTTTGTTACATTCTTTCGCAAGAAAATTATACATCGAAAGAAGGATCATATCAAAATTCTAATGCATTATGCAAGTGAAAAATAAGAATCAAGAAGCGGCCATGCCCCCCTATAATATATACCGGATCCATCCCTCTTTGTGAAAGCTCATGTAGCTGCACAAATTGAGGGGGATGCAGAGGAGAGGAGATAGGGGACTTCCATTCTCGCTGCACTGATGTGAGGGGGATTGTCGAGATAGCGAGGGAGAGCGAGAGGAGCTGCTTGTGCACTTTGGGAGGATGTATCATGGAATAAATAGATCGGTGTGATGATGCATGGGGAAAAGGAGGCACATCTTCAAAAACACTTACCCGAGTTAGAGCTCACCTTGGTCTTTTATGACATCGCCTAGATCATCCCCATTTATTCCCCAACCAAACACACTGAAACGATTAGCATGATAGTTATCCTTTGTCATCACGCATGTTATACATCTTTATGGTTTGAGAATGTGTTAGTCTCTGTTTTTCCACTTACGTCAGATTTTTTTTAAAAAAACATTTTCGCATAGGCGAATTCTGTCGTCCTGACAATATCTACTGGGCAACTTGTTGAGCAGCATGCTCAGTTACACTTAATCCTTTGAACTTATTCAAAATTCGGGTCTGCAATGCATTTCATAGAGTCTTTAGACATAATTGAGGTTTATTCTTAACTCTTGTTCGGTTGGTTAAGCGAATCATCTATTATAATATGGAATAGGTTATCCAGGGATAGATAAAGAGACGGCCAATCGCATTCAAACACGAGCAAAGCGCATGACTATGTCCAACGCTGCATAGTTTATTGATGGCTTTCGAAGAACCACAGATTCCGAAGGGCGTGAGCCTTAGCTGTGGTGGCACCGCAACTCACATGGGTTTCTTCTACTGTTTTCCCATGCGGGTGAGGAGAGGGCCACATGTCGCCATGCGACCTTAGAAAGTGGGGAGAGATGGAGTACTCTACTTTAGATGTTCGTGTCCCACAAGGAAGCTCCAGCTCCCTTTCATCGATCGTCCGTCCTGTATCATCATCCATGCGATGTAGTCAATGTAAGTTGGTTTTGATTGTTAGTTATTATACTAATGGATGCACATGAAGGTGGTAATGGTCCTTCGATAACAAACACTCATTGTCCAAATACGTACAAAAAGAAATTCAATGCACACGAATAAGCATCCTCGTAACTCAGTTGCGCTAACGCTACTGCAATAAAAAATCTTCCATACACGAATTAATGTTCCATACAAGTTGATTTCCACGCTGATCAACTAGTAGGGATGCAAACGGTCGGATACTGAAATATGTATTACTGTATCTTTATATGTTTTTTGATACGAATACGGATGTGGATACAGATATTAATGGATATTAAAAATATCTCATCATATCTTTAAAAAACAGATACGGATGTAAAACGGATACTGGTCGCACACGAGTAATGTTAGAAATTCTCTATAGAATCGACTAAATATATAAGAACTTGATGGAAAATACAGGTTATTAATTTACTAAATGTGTTTATATCATAAAAATTATATAAATATGGTAAAAGGAGGCAAGGAATTATGTTATATAGGGTTGAAAATAAATTTATGACTATATTTATATACAAAAATAGATATACGAATATGGATGTTTGCGGATATCAAAATGATATCCATATCCATATCCATTTTAAAACGGATACAGATACGGATGTCAAAATCTGTATAAAACGGATACGGTGACGGATCGAATACGGATTCCGTATCCGTTTGCATCCCTATGACCAAGGGATAAAAAAGTAATACAAACAGTCACGGATTATAAAAAACAAGAATATATATAGTAATTTAAATGGTTCATTTTTCCCTTAGTTTGATGCTTCGTTTTCGTCTCCAAGTTTTCAAAACAGTTCGAAAAGTTTACTTTCTTGATAAGAGATAGATTTTACGTCTCTTCTATCGAGTTCACTTAAGAGTAATTAAGGATGTTAAAACACCGCACATAATATTATCAATACGGATGATCCCAGACCATGAGACAGATCTAATTATTTGACTACAAATCTGATGGTCAAGATGAAAAATATGTCTAATATAAGTTGTGTTGTGGGATACTCCCCGGTATCACCTCTGCTCGAATACCAATTGGTGGGAATGAACCACCATGTAGTGATATAGATGCGTAATCAACCACCATCACATAAGCACGTCAAGAAGAAGAATAAGACCACGATATGACGATGGCAGGACAAATCTCACGACCTTCGGGGAAGAAACTCACTAAGAAGTAAAACACGTACACTCTCTCTGCTCCCTCACATCTTCCTTTTGTTATCTCTCTTTTCTCTTTTGGTGTTCCCTCTTGTTGTGTTATGGAGGCAATGCCCCCATCTCCTTCTATATGTAGCCCAATTATAAACCATAATCCTACTCCCATAAGGACTTGAGATAGGATACAACTCAATTTCTATTAGGATTAGGAGTCATACCCCTTTAGGAATTCCCATCTTAATATGACTCCTATTCCTATCCTCCTTGAGTTGAATTTCATCACGATCTCTTCTTCGTCTTGGTTTTGCACTGGACAATCCTTGTCATCTACAGGTGTCGTTAGTAGGAACTCACCGCCTCTAGGTGATGTATTCGTCGATGGGTGACCTCGATGTGCCCTCTCTGGGGCATATTAGCACAACTCAGTATTTTGCCTCCTGACTCGGCACCACATGTGTCTCGTGAGTAGAGATTGTGCAGTCATCCTCTTGTAAAGCGAATTGCACTCACTTCTCCTTGTTGTGCACTTTTCTAGCACAGATGTCGATAACCTGCTTTCTCTCATTGTACTACCCATCATTGGAATAACTGGAGCTCCATCACCTATCATGACCCTTCCATCGAGCTTGTACACTATGTTCAACATCCTTGTCCTACAAACGACCATGCATGCTCTCTTTCTCTCTTTGAGAACTCCCCTTCAATGGTGACTCAATGTCCTTGTGCCTCGATTGTTCCCAATAAAATTAGATTCTTCTTGGCTGTAGAAATGTGCCTGGAACATATTAGAGTATGTACTACTCCATCAAACATGTGAAATTCCACTGATCCAATTTTCTTGGTTTGGATTTGTCCATCTTTTTATCTTGATCGTGTCATCATTGCATGTATGATATGTACTGAACTACTCTTTGGATGAATACATATGATCTGAACACACTGAGACCATAAGCCATCCTAAATATGCCTTAATCTCCCTAAAGCATACTAGAAAGCCTCCTTCATAAACTTTGTTGGAATCCTCTTAGTCACAATCAAAATCACTAATATTCTTTCATTTCTCCTTCTTACATCACGTACAACCAATTATTTTATGACACTTCTTATCGTAATCCAAGCATCTGATCATAATTTTTGAATTGGATCGGCCTCGGAATCATATCTCCCTTGATCTTGAAAGTCTACCCTCAATTGCCCACACATGACGTTCATCATCCATTGCCTCATCTATCGACCTCCATGGTACTCTTTCATAAGCAACGAAGCAACTATTTCATCCAACGATGATGGTCTCCTTGCCATAAAGGAATATCCCTACAATATAATCATCGGACGATGGAAGGGAACCAACAAGATCAATACCTCATCCACCTCCTTGAATTGAGATTCTTATTTCGCATTCTTCTTCTCAAGTGTGAACACATCTATCAGAATCTTTCACATTCATCCAAGTGTTCTTTGAGCTTTGTCCCATCGATAACTTTTGAGACCATTATTGAGCACTTTGATTTATTGAGCTATCTAACATCCGATGTTGGAGGAGCCTGTAGTCTAACAAGTCGGATCTGACAATCGCTATAGTGGCCCTCTCTCGAAACTCAGTACTCAAACAATATGCTCTGACAAATAATCAATCCACAAGATAAATACGACAAAAAATATATATGAGCTAAAAATTTTATTATACCTCTAAAATAGTGTACGAGTGTAAGAAGTAGAGTGTCATCCATGGGAGCAAATAGGGTAGAGTGACAAAAATCAACCTAATACAAATAATTAACTAAGTATTTTTGTTGGACTTTAAGACTTTTGTTTTTGATTTTTTGGCGGGGTTTTAATCATATTTAATTTATATATATAATTTTTAATTAGGTTTAATATTTTTATGGGTGTTTAGTTTTGTAAATTTTTTAATTAATTTTAAACAAAATAAAAGGTGATATATGTGAGAGATATAAGAGAGAAATAAAGAGGACTTTTGTATTTTTAAAAAGTGATAAATAAACTCAAATGCATAAAGTAAAATATTTTGGGTTTTATATATTATTCTCTATTTATGATAATTTTTGGTATATTTTTCATATTTTTGAGGAATTTGAAAAATTAAAATCAACAAAACAAAGGATAAATAAAATATAAGAGGTTGAAATGGGCTTAATAAATATCTTTCAAATCAGAAAGGTCCCAATATTAATTTTCCTATAAACTAGACAAAGCAAAGAAGATTCGAGGTTTTAAAACATTTTTTATTTTTAACGATTTTATATATTTTTATAAGTTTTTTATTTCTTTTTGTAATTTTAAAGTTTTTGAATTTTTTATGTAGTTTTGGATATATGATAGATAATAGTAAAATACAACATCCTAAATTTTTGGTGATTTTTAGAGCTACATTTGATTTTTTTACTATTTTTATAGTCAAAATAGGAAATAAAATCTTATTTTGATATTTTTATAATTAGGAAAACAATTATAAATACCTTAAAACTTATACATTGCTAAAATACAGCGTAAGGTTTTAATTATTGTTTTTCCAACATTTTTAGAGTTAATCAAGTACATAAAACAATTAAAAAGAGAGATGAATTAAAAATGCAAAGTAAAGGATCTATTTGCAATTATTAAAAACCTATCATGCATTTTTGTAACAAATCCACAAAGTTCAAGGGCCCAATAGAAAAAATCTCAATTAAATCCACAATTAAATATTGCATGGAAGGTGTATTTTTACAATTAAACACAAGTCCATGGATCGCGTGTAATTTACAAGTATAACTTTGCATTTAATAATTGCATATAGGGAGTAAAAATGAAATTTCTAAAATTATGGATATTTTTAATATTTTTGTTTATTTAAATTAAGAATTACATATATTGTACAATATAAGTATATTATACCTATTTATTTGGAATTATTGAATTCTTTTTGGTAGTTTTAAGATGATTTACTTTTTTTATATTTTTAATAAGTTATACGTTTTATGTACAATGATTTAAGAACATAAGAGTAATACAATATGTACAATAAATAATTAGGTCAAAAATACAGATGTATATGTGATGAATCTCCATTTCATAACCTTTATTCTTTCATTTTGGTCTTTAAACACTGGTCAAATGCATATAAAGAGTATTATTTTGTAAAAAAAATAGCCTCCATTATTTTATCTTATAAATATTGTAAAATATATTATATTAGCAGATAAAATAAAAGAATAAAGAAAAGAAAAAAAAAGAATGAAAAACCATAGGTATTTAATGACCATGAACCTCGATACCTAGACATCATGATAACTGGGTCAACAAGTAATAAAGTAAGCGGAAATAAGGGACAAAATAACCAATAAAACCCTAACTTTTATTTCCCAATTATTTAATTTGGGACTTATTTTATTCTTTGTTATTTATACCTTAAATCAATAAACATTGACACATGAAAGATGTAGATAAAATATATGCAAAATAAAAAATTTATGTCACTTAAAAATAATGCACAATATGCCCTAGACACTCGGAATAAAAATCTAAAACAAAAACTTCACAGACCTATATCTTCTTCATATGAATTAAAAAGTCACCAAACTAACTATTATTGTTCCTAAAACTAAAATATTTATTTATTGAATGTTGTTTCATTTAGATTGGAGCTAAGATGAGAAGGTTACATTTTTTACCCCCATTTTGCAATATATCTAAATAAAATAATCAATTTATTTATTCTTTATATTTTCATAACTTTATAAATATTATTTATAATACATGTATATAAATAAAATAAAATAAAACAGTTATAAATACATTAAAATAAATAAGTATATTATCATAAGTATAAGAATTATACACATATATACCTTTATATTATATATACATACATGTTTAAGTTTTCACATAATGTTGAAAAAATATAATAAAAATATATTTATGTGTATTTAAATAAATTGTAAATATATAAATTATGTATAAAAACAATAAAATCTAATAAAAAATAAATATATAAGTAAATATACTTATAAATGTACATATAAAAAGTAACCTACAATAAATACTCTTGAAAAAATAAATAAAAATCATATTAAAATACTACATAAAATAATAAATACTTTTCATGTTTTATGAAAAATTAATAAAATCATATATTATTTCTTTTTATTTATTTTCCTTTTAATTTTCTATTTTGGCATCTAGCGGTCTGACGTGGCCCAATGGGCACACAACTTTGGTTGACCCGTCAGTCAATGAGCCTGCTAGTGACCTAGGTCTGTTAGATCTTTTGACCCCTTGATTTCCTTGATTTTTCCATGACAAATCTTTCTTTTTTTGGCCTTATTCCTTCATCTATGTTGTTCTCGATCAATGGTCTTTCACATGCACATCACATCTCAAACGGAGGAACCTTGGTCGATGAGCAAACCCTAGTCAAAGTCATCATGTACATATACCCCTCACCAGCCTCCCTTCGATTTTTGATCTTGATTTTCCCCTTGAAGTCCCCTGATTTCTCGTGTTGTGTCTTTGACGGATCGTCCTGAGTGTGTATGTTAATCGTACTAGTTGTAACATGGTAGTTGATGAATCTCGGATTCATCACTCTAAATCTCATTTATTAAGCTTAAGTCCCTAAAAATCAACAACATATTTGCATTTATTCTGCATAATTAGCATTCATGCATGTTTTCATAAAAATGGCATTTTATCCCATAATTTCTGCACAAAATAAGAGCCAAAAATCAAAGCCAAATTTGACCTGTAAATAGCCTAACTTCCCAGATTTTTAACTCCTTCATGCTAACTCCGAATAACCCAAAGCCACTTCCATTGTGTACATATCACTCACAAGCATAAATGAGAAATACAAAAAATCACTAACCCAAATAAGTGGACCAAAAACCCAAACCCTAGTTTCAGGATTTTCGGACTAAAAGCCACATATCTTCCCCATCCAGTGTCCGATTTGATCCTACTCACTTTTGAACTAATGCACATTCAATTACCTTCAAAACAAGACCTCGATGGGAATGTAATAAATCAGATACGAAATTTTAGTACTCATTTTGGAAAAAAATACACTTCTATCTATCCACATGAATCGGATAATACTATGCTATTTCCACTGCTTATATTGGTACTATTTACTTTATTCGTTGGATCCATTGGAATTCCTTTTGGTCAAGGAGTAATGCAAGTTCAAGTGAATCGGAGCTCGTATGAGAAAGTTGGGTTTTGGGCCTCTTTTGTACATTGTATATTTTCGCGGCTTTTGACCTTATATTTTATGTATATATTTTCTTTATAAATAAAAATCCAAAAAAATTAGAATAAGGTATCTTTTATTTATCTTTGATTTTTCCATATTTTTCCAGATTTTTATCTTGTTTTAAAAATGACAAAAAAATTAGAAAACCCAAAAACCAAGGTATTCTATGTACATGGGATACCCCAAAAATTCACTTTTTACATTTGACCGATTTTGGCTTTGATTCTTCATGAAAGTTGTAGATCTCGTCGAGACGAGCATTTTTCGTGATGAAACTTTTTCGATCCGAGATTATTTGCTATTTCTTTTCGATTTTACAAAATGTTTTTCCTTCGAATTTTCTTGTGCTGACACGTGGCAGCCCCAGAGGCCGTCACGTGTCAGCGTTTTTTTGGTTGTTTAATTATATCGTTTTTATAAAAAAAATTAAAAATTTTTTTTTAAAAAAACCAACGCACGTGCGAGGCACGTGCCCCCAGAGCACGTGCCGCGTTCATCACCTTCAACCTCCTGCGCCGCCCAGCCCCGATTCCTCCGCCCTCGACTCCGCAACCGCCCGTGATCGTCGCCTGCCTCCGTCAACCCCGCAACAACCCTCGTCGACGACTCCTCGCAACTGCCGCCCCCGATTTCTCCGCGCCCTTCACCCGCCAACCACCTCCGCCTTCGACTTCTCTCACTCCTATTTAAGGGCATCGACGCCCTCGACGTCACCCATCCGCCGTTAGCTCTGCAAGTCGGGGGCGGCGGTGACAACGCCAAGCCTCCGTACCTACGCCGGCGAGATCCAAGGCGGCGAAGCCTTGCTGCATACGGCGCCCCTCCACCGCTAGTGCCCCGCTCCGATCAACGTTGAGCCTACGATTCCACCGAAAGACCTTCTTCTCCGACAACCTTCTTCGCACGCCAACCTGCAACGTTCATCGTTTCCGAACCTCTTCTCCGTCGCCGCCATCTTCAACCGCGACTCCTCCTGAACCTACCAATTACGATTATCTTCAACGACTCCGCCGCATCTCCTTCGTCATCGACATACCTCTCCTCCGCCTCGCCGTTCATCTGCTCCGACTACGACCAGCAACTTCGGCCAAGCTCCACCGCCCTTCATCTTCACCACCGACCATCTCCCTCTGCCTTCCTCGGCCGGCTCCTCCGCAGCACCAGCAGAAGGCAGGAGCCTCTCCAGCGCCACCAACTACTCCGCCTTCGACCGCCGGGCGGTGGGCCCGAGACCCTCCCTGCGTGCAAGGCACGTGACGGGAGGGGACGCCGTCAGCACACGTTATCAAACCCAGGGGTCACGTGCTGCGCACGTGCCCCTTGGGTAAATTGCAGTGCACCCTGGAGGATCTTCAAATTGCAGCCAAATCCCAAAGCTCCAGGTCACGTGGGTGTCACGTGATTCTGTGAATTTTGCAAGAAGACCCCCATTTTATTGGTAATTGCATTTAGGCCCCCTCCCACTGCATATTTCTTTTGTTTATTTTATTTAATTATATTGCACATATATCCCTGTGTTCTCCAGTCATTTTAGAACTATTCTCTGCATCATTTTATTTATTTAAAAAGTGCATAATGTTCCTCACACGACTCTCTACATTTTGACATATCGTGGATATTTTTATGGTCAGTGGTTAATTAATAAATAATAATTTTGTGAAAAATTGTGTATTTTGCCCATCTTATCTATGTAATTTTATTTAATTAACCATGAATCCCGAAAAATCACACATTGTAGAGATTATTTTGCTTGACATTGTGCCCAAAAATCTTTGCATTTGCAGCATAAATTGCTCTGTAAAAATCATTTAGCATATTTCAGTATTTGATTTTTAATAGGTATTCAACCCCACATTTTCAAGGTTTAGGATTTTTCTGGGATTCATCACCTAGTGATAGATCTTAGATAATTTTATTTCTTGAAAATAAGTAGGTTTAATATTTATTATAATTAGATATTGAAAATCATTCTGTTTGCATGTAAAAATTCATAAAAAATTCATATTGTATCCAAAAATTCCAAAAAAATTACAGTGCATTCATCTTGTCGTATAATTCATCTCGGCCAAGTTTCATATTTTTCGGACATCATTTGAACGTATTTGACATTTTAGTCCCTAAAATAGGCCGCATTTGCACTTTGCATCCCTTATTGCATTGAAAAATTCCAAAAAAGACCGCCTCGAAAACCGAACACTAAATTGGATTGACACAACTCTAGGTTGTTCCTTTGCCTCCTTGTGATCGACCTTGGGACTTGTCCAAGTAAAATAAACATAAAACCACTTGACTAAAATTTATTATTATTTGTGGTTATTTCTTGACTGTTTCCGATCGCCGCCTACAACGAACGACTTTAATTATTTCCACATTCCAAATATAAAAACACATTCTTAACCCGGCGATTTCGGGCACGTCAGATGGCGCCGTTGCCGGGGAGGCAAACTGCTTAGTTTTGTGTTTTGAAAATTTTTCGCTCGGTTTTCCGTATTCGGGTAGTCTGACCCCCGAATTCTTCATTGCGAATACCATTTTATTTCCAGCATTTATTCGCTTGTTCTATTTTCTGTGTCACTCTCTTACATTTTCTCTCTTATTTTTCTTGCGAGGTACCCGACGTACGTGGAGCAGTTTTCAAGAAACCGACGCATCTTCACCGACAACCGAAGAAGCCGCAATTAATTTAAGATCGAGTCGAGTCGCGAGAGAGCGTAGAGTCTAGGTTTTTAATTTCTGCAAATTTCCATTTCTGCTCATTTACAGCGGTGTCCGTTTGGACTCTCGCGCATGTAAAAAAGACCTTGAACTTTTTTCTGTGGTGTGTCGTGGCCTATTTCACTTTTCCGGTGAGGGTGGGGCCCGACTTGAGTGGCGACTAGGATAGACCTGCACATACGACTCTCAGAGCATTTTTACTTTTTGATTGTGCTCGTAGGATCTTAAGCCACACTGCACTATCAAGACGCACATAGATCGTTCAACTTAGCCAAATTTAACTCAATTCTTCCCGCTAATAGAACTTTCTATTTAGGTGCGGTTTTTATCGGCTTGCACGCATATAGAATAATTTTTAAAATTCTGTCTAGCATCCCACATGAAGATTGCGAGGAGGCACTGTAAGTCTTCTAACTGAGCATTCATCATAGTTTTCTGCGTGCATCGGCTTTTCCCGACTTTCTCCCACTTGTTTTATCACATAAATCTAAAGGAAATTGGGACTGGATGGTAGACGTGTATTTGTGCTCATCTAAATTTTTCAGTGATCACCTAATTAAAATTGGGACTGCTAAATATAGCCGATCAAAATAACCCATAAAATCAAGAATTTCTGCGGGAGAGGAACCCCGATCTTGTGTGTTTCTATTTTTCTGAGTGAACGAGAGACGACACTTAAGGCTAGAGCCCAAATCCGAAATCTCAGCTCGCTAAATTTTTGCCAAGATTGATTTATCACCAACTAAAATTGAAAAGATAATAGCCGAACTCTTACGGCTTCATTGTGTGCGTTGGTGAACCGAGGGTTTGAATTGTGTTTGCATTGGTGTGCGTGAACCCATTCCAAGATCAATAGCTGCACATTTGATTTCTCTTGACTATCCCGTGCAATCATCTCTCTCCTTTCTTGATTTAAAATTCACCATGGAATTCTTGTCCAATAACTCTTGCAGACCCAACCCCTCATTCCTTTCATCTCTTTCAAAAATAGCCGAACGTTTATCCGAGAATCCATCAGAGCTATATTATGAAAATGAATTCGTATCGGTTAGACCCAAAACACCTCCCCCTCAACCACCAATAAATCCATCTCCTTCTGCTAATCTGACCTGTTTCATTAATGACAACCCTTTGTATTCAGAGCAGACAACCCAACAAATGATTGAGGGCTCTACTTCTTCATTTAATCCTCTTTACGTTGATCATACAATTCATCCCTCATATTCGGTAAATGTCAATCCATCATTCATGGGAAAAGACAACCACATGATCAAATTGAACACTTCTTCACCTCTTCCATCAATCTTGAACACCAAAGAAAAATCATTACCTTGGATTGAACATAGCAACCCCCCTCTTCACTCATACAGAGGATGGGCCGACCACATAAGATCACAACTCCCCTTGGACCAACTCCACTTACCTAGACCATATGAGCAGCCACATTCCATGATTATTGAGGAGATACTTTCAGAAAATGATGATCGTACATCGAATATTTCCAGAGATCCCTCTCCTAGTACATATAGAAAAATGGAAGAGGACATTGAATTACAAAAACATACCCCAACTGCTCCCATACTTGGCCAAGAAGAGATTTTGGAGAATATTTTGAGGATGAATAAGAAATTTGATTTAATGGAGGATAAATTTCAAGAACTTGCCGATCGATTAATCTCTGGTAGCTCGGCTATAAAAATGGATGAGGAAATGATTGGATCTGAAACTGAAAATTTTGAGGATATTCAGGGACCTAGGGATTATTCTGAGAATTTCACTTCTACATCTTACTCCCTTAGAAATGACTATACCCCGAACTATCACCCAGAACACCAGAGCCCCTTTTCATCTGAAGAACACCCCACACCCCCACAACACCCAGCAAATACCAAAAAAATGGAAATATTTGAAAACCACAAAAAATTGAAAATTTAGAAAATTTCATAAAAATTGAGACTGAAGACGATCTGAGGAATTTGGATCCAACTGTACGGGAAGCAATAGGAAAGAAATTGATTTTTGAACTTCCCTTTCTACAGGCCATTGAACACTTCCCCGATCTTAAAGGATTTGTATTGGACAAATTAATGATGAAGAAATCGAGTAGGATCCGAACAAAAACCGAGAGACATATATTGTCAATGGCCTCCTCCTTGGTGTTGAGGAGAAAAACCAAGAGCCGCATAGTGAAGCGGTTGCCCAGATTTGAATGTGTACTGAAAGACATAATTTTCACCCATGCTCGGATTGATGACGATTCACCAATTAATATCCTCCCGACCTCTGTATTCCATGAACTCAAACTCGGACCGATTCGAAAGATACGAGAGATTGTTCAATTAGCGGATCGATCGATAAAACGACCGAGAGGAACCATTTACGTCATCATTAAATTCCAAGGTGCTCCGCTCAAAGTAGAATTCACGATCATCGATATTGAGCATCAAGGAGAATTCACCCAGTCTCCAATCATTCTCGGAAAGCCGTTCCTGGCATTGGCCAAGGCGAGTATTGATTGTGAGACTCGGGAAATCAATTTCACAGCATTGGAAGCACTTAGATCTGACCATGTCTTTGAGGAACCACGATCTTCTGAGGCAACCCACGAAGTCCCCGACAACCGTAACCATGAAGCGGTAGAAGAGCCCTACCCCGCAGCCACACCTGAGATAGCGGTTGTTGATGAGACTATTGGTTTAGAAAATCTCCCCCCTGCTCCATTCCCAGCCGCTCTCACCAGGGAGAATCATGTATATGAATCATATGATCCGGAGACTTATGCATGGGCACACCCTGGGTCGACCTACTCTGACTACGTGGATTACATCAACTCGACACAAAATTGCGCCAACATCGAATCAATTGAGAAAGAACATGCAGAGACTCTCCCCAGTATTTCAATTCCCGCTGATCTCAAAATAGACAAATCTTTCTACTATGATCCTGAGACATATGCATGGTCACACCTTGGAGCAACATTCGCTGAATATCTTGACCAAATCATCCCAAATCGAGAGTGCTCAAACATACGGGAGACTAAGAGCAAGCACATAGACCGAGCACCGACCAAGGAAAATTCAAATGGCTATTTATCTGGATACTCAAGTGAACCGACACCTTCACGACGAAATAAAAAGAGAGTCATCTTTGACCTTCCGGAAGAGGTATCGTCTGATGGTCCCTCATCAGGCCCGGAAAAGGTAGTCTACATGAGTGAAGTCTGTTCGGCAGCCCTAAAGCCATATCTTCGTAAGGATCCAAAATTCAATTCTCATTGGACAACTCCAGTTCCTAACTACTACTCATCCAAAGCTGATGCTCCTGCCCTCTTCAAGTACACTGGAATTCTTTCGTATGAGCTGACTGAGACCGGTGCTTCTGAGCTATCATCTGAGGACAAATTGATTGATCCCAAGAAGGAACGAATTCTGAGGAAACAATTAAAGAAATAAAGAGATATGCAGACTTGGAGTATGTCCACTTTCAAATACTACTCCTCTGAGGATAACTCTGATGATGGATATCTTTCATCTGACTCAAACACTTCATCTATTATCCATCATGATTTTTCTGAGGATGACACTGATTGTAGTTGGGAATCATATGCTCCATCTTCACCTCATCATTATGATCTCCCACCACAGGCTCACAAGAAGATCAGCCGAAAACCACCTTAATCATTCGGCTACCCACCCTCCCTCCCGACCACATCGGTCTCCTTGTACAGCTTCTTCCTCTACTTAGGCCAAGACCTAAGTATAGGGGGGACCGATGCCATCTGTTTATACCATCCTTCTCATCCTCCCAACCGCTCCATTTCCACCCTTCTTCCATACTTAGGCTGTCCAGAGCCTAAGTATAGGGGGAGCCGACATCCACCTGTATATACTCTCCTCATTCCCTCTGTTCCGCTTTACTTCCTAACCCATTGTATATAAATTTTCCACTCCCTTACGCTTAGCACGAGATATGTCTTCATTACGCTTTTTGTGCTCTGAGGACACAGCACTCGCTAAGTATAGGGGGGTCTGTATATATACTTTGTATATATTTTACCCATATCTCGTACTTTCGCGTAAGTCTATACGTATTTACGGGGTGGGTACTAACTTCAAAAAAAAAGAGAGAGAGAGAAAGAGTTTTTCTACTAACACTGACTTGCCCAAAATTTTTGAAAAAAAATGGCTTCTTATTTCATCTTTGCATACACACACGCAAAAAAAAATCTGCATTTCACACACTTGCACTTCATCCAACATCACATGCATTTGCATTTGTGAAAAGTCATTGGGTTCTGAACCAAGTTGTGAGCCGAAACCGAGAGTGGTCTGAACTTGCCCTTAATCCACCTAATTTTCAGAAGAACTTCACAGAGAAATAGGATTTTAAGAGCTTCAGGTCTTTTGACTTAATTCTTTAAGTTCCACATGACAATGTGCAGCGTTTGACTCTTAGTGTCTAACCTGATCTCTTCATTCTGGGTACAACTCTGGAATAGGGAATTAATTTGTACTCTCGCACTATGCACTTAGCTCAACCCAGACGGGATGTTGGAAGATTATGTGAGTTTCTTTTCTGGTAGCATGGAAATCTAAAGACCGGAGTTCGGGTTGAAATAAAGCTTCGGAAAAA
>JAZKJV010006530.1:0-81927 GCA_037367405.1 Ottelia alismoides | reverse complement strand
TCTATCAATGACACTGCCTGCTTCAATAAAGGCATATTGACCGACGCTAAACCCGTTGGCAATGGTGGTATTCGCCCCAATCATCGCCCCTTTTTTAATAATCGAGGGTTGGAGGTGTGAGATATTGGCGGATTGTCCCCGAATTTGCCGCAGGGGCATAAAAATGACGGAAGGGCCAATGAAGACATCATCTTCGACGATGACCCCACTGGTCAGGGAGCTGTGCGCCTCGATGCGAACCCGATCTCCCAGCATGACACCGGCATCAATCTGAACGCCTCTCCCAATCCGGCAGTCTGAGCCGATCACACTGTGTCCAGCGACTTGCGCATAGGCGAGGATTTGGCTGCCGTGTCCAATGCTGCATGGGGCAGCGACTTCGGCGGTTTCGTGAATGTGATACGGCTGTTCACGGTCTGACCAATCCGTGGAGTGGGGTTGCCAAGGGGTGTCTGACATCTTAAACGCTTTCCGGATACTCACTTCCAAAAAAATAGTATAGATCTTTTTTCGACCATTTTCATCCTTTCTGTAATCCCACGAGAGTTGAGGCAGATTTTGACAGCCTATTTGGTTTTCTCAAAGGCAATGCTTTATGATAAAAAAGCCGCCTAACCCAAAGTGAGGTGATGATGTCATTTCCCAGTTTGTATCGTTTCATACAGTTTCAAGCATGCGTTTGGGGACTATTGTTGCCGTTTTTATGGGTGACGGGGTTTCCGCAGAATTACCGGATTGATTGGCTGTCGCGTGTTCCAATCAGCCCCATGCGAGATTACTATTTTTCACAAATTGCACAAGGCGAAGTGTCGCTTAGGCGGGTAATAGAGGCTCGTCGGTTACACCCGCAAGATTTTGAAACCACTTGGATCTCTGGGGTTCAACCGAGTGTGAATGAACCCATTCAGTTTGTTTTAACTGCGTGTCACCCCAACATTGTATTGACCTATCAAAGCCAGACACAGCAAATATTTTCTGCCAAGCCGCCTTGTAAACTTCCTAAGCAACATGTTTTATTTCAGAAGCAAGATAATTATTCCGCCTATATTGAATTTTTAAAGCGGATGCTACCGAAACAGGTGTATCGTTATGGTTGAACCTGTAAAATCTTTTTGCTGGAAACACGCTTTGCAAAAAATCATTGTGATGTGTTGGAAAGTCATTCGGTTTCAACTGGCGGTTTGGGTGGTTGTTTTGCCTGTTTTGTGGGGATGGGATATTTATAGTTATAATAATACCGCCTTGCCGGAAACACGGTATCGACTTTTACAGACGGGCTTAGATTTGGCTGCGGTGAAGGCCGCACGAGAATTTGAATCAGTGGTATTGGATCACCATTTGTCTTTTGAGGATTTTAAAAAACCGTGGTATGTTTTTTTTGGAGACGATCAAGACTTAGAGTTGTTTGGTGTGTTGTATTGTAGCCCAAAATGGGCGATTTTATCGACCAAAATAACTTATGATTCTACCGGTTTAATTCCGATAGATGCGGATCATCCTTGCCCAGATAGCGTTATTCAGTCTGCCGTTAAATCACAAGATCCTCGATCTATCGTTTTGCAAGCGATGCGAAGAACAGAGAGTCATTAACGTTTACGACGAAAAAGATGATCAACAACTGGGTAATGTTTCCGATCCGAGGGGGAGAATATTTTCTCCAACTCATGCGCTCCAAAGTCAGTAAGTTGACCTTTTCGATAATAAGGCTGTGTTCCTCTTGCGTAAATATCAAAAGGGTGACCAGGGACTTTATTAATCAATCGAGTGACATTCTCTGCAAACACGTTACGCTTTGCAGAATTGAAATTGTAGGGCTCTAATAAATTATAGTCTCTTCTTCGATTAGATTCTTGTGCTTTGGTTTGTTCCGTTGTTAAGTTGTTTTGACCCGGATAAAGCGTCCCATAGACTTCATATTGATCAGACGTTGGATTGACTTTCATCCAGCCATTCCCAAAGCGAACGCGCATTCTGCCATATAGTTCACCATCAGCTGAACCAAGATTTATATTCAAAGGTAAGCCACCAAATTTTAAATTGTCACGAGAATAGGGGACATTTTTTATAAACTCATTCGAAGATGGTAGGTATCGAGTATTTAATTTTTTCCATTCCTTTTTTGGTTTTCCGTCGTAAAGATAGGCTTCTCTGACAATATCGGTAAATTCAGGAATATCTGATGCCTGAAAATCATGGGTATCAATATTCCAGAAGTCCACTTCAACAGGTTTACCATTCCCAAAAAGCCAACGATTAAATGCGAAGGGCCAGTTGATTTTTGAATAATGATCTTTAGGATCATTTGGGGAGCTAATTCTATTTGGTCTTTCGTTACTTTCAGCAGGTAAATAAAAATCCAAAATACTATCCTTTTTTATTTCAGCCTGATAATACTTTAGCAATTTTTTGTTTGAATACAAGGTTTTTTATCTAAATCCGCTTTTCTAAGTTTCTATCTTTCAATAAATCAATAAAAACCCCTGAGCCGAAGATCAGGGGAAACTGAGAAGAGAGAGTAGGGGTGGGGTATAAAAAAACTGCTTACGCTAAAAACCGTCGCCATTCCTGTAAAGCGGGATTCATTCGCAATTTACGCAATGCCCGTTCTTCTAACTGACGAATCCGTTCTTTGGAATAGCCCATGGTTTTGCCAATTTCATCCAGCGTTTGCCGATCCCCAGATTGCAAGCCGTAGCGGGCACTGACAATCGTGCGTTCTTTTTCGCTGAGATTTTCAAGCGCGTGATCCAAGGTTGCGGTCAATTGCGACTTAGCCAATTGTTCGGTGGCTGCCGATTCATCGGCCGGATCGGCAATATAATCGGCAAGGGTTTGATCTTCGCCCACTGGGGTTTCCAAACTTTTGGCATCGGTGGCCATCGCCGTTAAAATCGCTTTAATTTTATCGGGCGTGGTTTTCATCGCTGTGGCCAGTTGTGCTACGGAAGGTTCTTGCCCAAGTTCGGCGGCGAGTTCACGGGTGACGGTTTTGAGTTTCTCGGATTTTATCGGCCATATGAATCGGAATGCGAATCGTGCGGGCGGTGTTGGCAATGGCACGGATCACCGATTGGCGAATCCACCAGGTGGCATAGGTCGAAAACTTGAAGCCCTTTTGGTAATCAAATTTTTCAGCCGCCCGAATTAAGCCCATGCAGCCTTCTTGTACCAGATCCATAAATAGGACGCCTTGACCAGAATATTTCCGCGCGATGCTAATGACCAATCGAAGGTTGGCCTGCACCATCTGATTAACGGCTTTTTTACCGACTTCGCCGCCTTTTATAATTTGGCGACCCAGTTCGATTTCTTGTTCGGCTGTCAATAATTTCGTACGACCCACATCCCGTAAAAAGGATTGCAAGATATCTTGCGTGCCGACATCATCACTGCGTGAAGCCGAGTTTCGAACGGGTTAAGCGTTTCAAAGACAAAAGGCCGATCATCTGGATCCGCGTCGACTTCTAGCGTGGTCTCTTCGTGTGGTTCTGTCGCGATGCCCACAATCTCTTGGATTAATTCCGATTCATCGAGATCTAAGGCAATATCGGCAGGTAATACCGTGGTTTGTTTTTTCTTCCCCATAATCACAAGGTCTTTCTATTTTGGTTTCGGGTGGTTGACGAGCAACCGTCAAAAAGAGTGGCATTAGCGAGAGAATCGAATCACACACCTCGTTTTTGAAGTTGACGATGGGTTGTTATGACGAGAGGGCAGGATGAGATGTTCCCGATGAAATCTTAAGAAAAACGAAAAATGCCCCAGATGGGGAATCTGAGGCATTTTCAAACGAAAGCAGGAGTGCTTAAGTCAAGATGGCGTTTCTGGCTTTTAAGGCCTCAATAATTTCGCTGTCTTGGCTGTGGGTAAGGGCAATTTCTTGGAAGGTTTTGCCATCGATGCCGAGTTGTCCCAAAAGGCGTTGATCCATCGGGCAGGGATACTCCAAATCAAAGGCATCAATGGTTCCGGCAGCCTCGAGGCGGGCTTTGTCAATCATGCGAGCGAGCCACGGGATGCCAAAAATCACGACGGAACCGTCTCTGGGGGCGTTTGCTGAGGTCATGGCGTTCATTCCTTTCACGGGTTCTGGATATAGCGACTTTGGCATTATGCGCTGAGACTTGGCAGCAGACAATGCCCGTGTTGGGGGTTCTCTTGGCAAGCCCGCTCTGAGCGGTTATAATGCTCTTATAGAGAGTTCAAGAGGGATGTCTTGGGATGGAACGTCAGCGGGTTCCCTTGCGTTGGGAGTTTGAACAATCGGCTTTTGGATCCAGTGTGAAACAGCTTGTGCAACGGTTGGCACACCGACATGAGCCGGTCATTGTGGGTGTGATGGGGGCTTCTGGCTCGGGGAAAAGCCAACTGGCTGAAACACTCGTTGAAGCCTTGTCTCCGCATTTGTTGGTGACGGTCGTTCATCAGGATCATTATTTCTGCGATTTCGCCCAGCGTTATCCAGCTTGGTCGGTCAAAACCTTCTATGACCGGATCGACTTTGATGACCCTGAACAACTGCACTTGGAAAAACTCGCACAGGATTTAGCGCATCTCCGTCACTTGCCCGTGGGAAGTCGCTTTCACATCCCAAAGCTCCTCTATGGAACGCCCCAACGAAAGCCGACGTTGGATCCTGCTGGCCAAGCCGTGACTGTCGGACATGTCATCCTGTGCGAAGGCATTCATGCGGGGACGACGCCAGAGCTTCGGGCGCAATATGATGTCCTACTCGGGGTGACCGTGCCGGAAGACATTCGTCGTGAAAGGTGGATGGCTCGGAATCAAGCCGAGAACCGAGGCGTTACCGAAAATATGTGGCACACGACCGTCACCGCCCGTCAAGCCTATATTGATCCTGCCTTGCGGCATGCCGATGTGGTCTTAGATGCCACGTTGCCGGAAGACGAATTGTTACAGCAGGTCTTGAGCCATTTGAGTCAACGCATCAACCCACTGGCGCAAGCGGCATAATAATCGTTAAGACAAGTGTCGAAAAAGATTGCCTCCACCCTGTCTTTGTATAACTATAATCGTCGTGATTTGTAGCGCAAGGGTATGCGATGCTTTCCCCCATTCAACAGCGTCGGTCTGTCCCGTTTCCGGCCTTATGGTTTCAGGGAAACCCGAATCCATCGCAGGCTAAACCTGCCATATTACCGCTGACAGCTGAGGCGATTGGATTCCGTCCTGCAGACGATCCGGGCAATCATTTGGGATATGAGACCTTGATGGCTGAAATTGCCGAGCAACCGGCGTGTGTTGCGCGATTGGTTGACGCGGCAAAAGCCTGTCAACTGGATCAATTGCGCTTGCCGAATCCCAAGCAACATACACAAGTTATCGCACTGGGTGTGGGCTCGAGTGCCAATGTTTATGATTTTGTGCGGGGCTTTTTTGAAGCCGTGTCGGGGTTACCATTGGTCTCCCGTGCCTTGAATCAAGTGCAAGGTGGTCAAGTAAAGTGGTCTCATCTCCCGTTTGGACCATCTCCTCAGCAACGCCCGTTTTATCTCGCGTCCAGTCAGTCAGGGAATACGGCAGCCACAATACAAACGATTAATTTGATTCGGCCTAATGATAACATTCTGTATTTATCCAATGGCTCAAACGGTGAGTTTGCAAAAAGAAACAATCACTTTCCCGTCAATGCAGGCCCAGAAAGTTCGATTGCGGCGACCAAATCGTTTACGGCTAATGCCATCGCCTTGATGCTCGTAGCCCTCAAGACAGCGGCCAACAACGGACGGATGACGCCTGCTCAATATCAAACATGTTTAAAAAACGATGTCTTACCGATTGCCAGCAAAATCCAGCACGTTTTAACCGATAAAAAATTGGATGGAGATCTTCGCCAATGGGCCAAAAATTTAAAATTGCCCAGTCACTACGTGGTGATGAGCGATAGCTTTATGACCCAAGTTTTACCGGAATTGAAATTAAAACTGACGGAAACCTCAGGCAATACTGTCGAGATGATGAACACAGAAACCATGAAGCATGGTCCTTTAACCGCTTTGGGAGGGGTTAGACAACCTGTTGGTCAGATAATTAAACCTCATGTGATTTATATTATTCCGCCTGATCATCAAGGGTTTAATGCAGAACAATTTTTCAATGACATTGAGCGTCATTATTTTAATCAAGGCAGATTGAACTTTCCGGTGTTGCCGCCGATTCATTTTATCCGCTTCCAAAACAGTCCGAAGATTCCCGTGGCATTGCAGCAAAAACTCCAGGCAAAGACACCGGTCTTGGTCTTGCCCGCTGCCCATGGGATGTCGGCTCAGTTTAGTATTTTGGCGGCGTGGCAAAAACTGTGTGTTGACTTGGCTGCTGAACGAGGCCAAAGCGTCAATCATCCGGCATTGGTCAAGGCTGTTGTTTCATAAACTATCCTCTCGCAGCAAACCATTGATGTTTTCGTTAGACTAGAGCCAGTTGCGATTAGACTGTGCGAGGTGGTCGATGAAATTGGAAGTGGTTCTTGGGGATTTGGTGAAAGCGGCCTGTGACGCCGTGATTGTGAATGAATTTGAAGGCGTCACCACCCCAGGTGGGGGAACGGGTGCGGTGGATCAAGCCTTCTCTGGTCGCATTACCCAAGCCCTGCAGACTAGCAAAACCTTCACCGGAAAACTGGGCGAAACCCTGGTCTTGCCCACCTATGGCGATTTGTCAGCTGCTTATATTGTGCTCGTGGGCTTGGGCAAGCAAGCCGACCTGAATGCGCTGGCACTGCGTCGCGCCAGTGCGGCGGCGATTCGAGCTTGCCGACAGCTCAAGGTGACGACCGTGGCCAGCATCATTCACGGGGCGGGTGTTGGGGGCTGGGATCCACAAGTAGCGATGCGGCTTTCAGCAGAAGGGACGATTCTGGGGAATTATCAATTTACCCTGCGTCAAACCCCCAAAAAAACGTCCGAGCGCTTGGATCCACGATTGAGACCCTGACCTTTATCGAGCATCACGCCGAAAAATTTCCGGCGATGCAAGCGGGTCTTGCGCAAGGGCAGGCAATTGCCACGGCCACCAATGCGATTCGCGATATGGTTGCTGATAGCCCCAATTTTGTGACCCCGCAAGCCATGGCGGATTGGGCCAAGGGGATCGCGCATCCGCAAATCACCTGTCGTGTCTTAGAACAAGCGGATCTGGAACGTCACGGCATGGGGGCGTTTCTCAGCGTGACCCAAGGCAGCGACACCCCACCGAAGCTCTTGCACCTCACGTTTACCCCCAAGGGTACGCCGCGAAAGAAGGTCGCACTGGTCGGAAAAGGTGTCACGTTTGATAGTGGGGGCTTGTCGCTGAAGCCCTCGTCCTCGATGGATTGGATGAAGGTCGATATGGCGGGAGCAGGGGCTGTTTTGGGTGTGATGCAAGGCTTGGCCTCACTCGGAGAGGCTTGTGACATCGAAGTCCATGCCATTGCCCCATGCTGCGAGAACATGCCAGCGGTCATTCCAACCGACCGGGGGATATTGTGACGGCGATGAACGGCAAGACCATCGAAATCACCAACACGGACGCCGAAGGTCGCTTGATTCTTGCCGATGCTTTGACCTATTGTCAGCGGGAAGTCAACCCCGATGAAATCATCGATCTCGCCACGCTCACCGGCGCCTGCATTACCGCCTTGGGCAAGGCGGCTTCGGGCATTATGGGCACGAGTGCCGATCTCATTGCAGGGATTCAAGCCGCTGGCGAAAAGCAGGCGAGCGTTACTGGGAATTGCCACTCTATGACGACTATAAAGAGGGTCTGAAGAGTGACTTTGCGGACTATAACAATGCGGGCAGCAAAGGTCAGGCAGGTTCCTCGTTTGGCGGGATTTTCCTGCGAGAGTTCTCGATCCGCAAACCCGGGCGTGGGTGCATTTGGACATCGCGGGTCCAGCCTATACCGATAAAGATCTCCCCGAAGTGCCCAAAGGGGCAACGGGTGTCGGCGTTCGGACGTTATTATATTATCTGTTGGGGTGGTAAAAAGCCATGGGAACAGCTAAAACACCAAGTTCAAAAACGCTGATGTCATGGAACGTGAATGGGATTCGTGCCGTTCATAAAAAAGGCTTTCTCGATTGGATGACCGCCACGCAACCCGACATCTTGGGCTTACAGGAAACCAAAATCCAAGCCGATCAACTGACCCCAGAACTCACAGAAATAGCGGGTTACCACAGTTATTGGTCACACGCCAAAACCAAAAAAGGCTATAGTGGCGTTGCGATTTTCACGAAAGACAAACCACTCTCCGTTCAAGAGGGGCTTGGGATCTCGGAGTGGGATCAAGAAGGCCGAACGTTGATCGCAGAATATCCGAATTTTTATTTTTTCACGATTTATTTTCCCAATGGTCAGATGAATGAAGATCGGCTGAAATACAAGCTGGGATTTTATGAAGCCTTTTTGGACGTCTTTAATGCCACTCGTCAAAAAGGCAAACATGTGATTGTGTGTGGAGACTTTAATACCGCCCATCACCCCATTGATTTGGCTCGCCCTAAAGAAAATGAGAAGGTATCCGGTTTTTTACCGATTGAGCGCGCTTGGATGGATCGATTTGTTGAGGCGGGCTATGTGGATACGTTTCGACATTTTTATCCCGATCGTCGTGATCAGTATTCATGGTGGAATCTGCGAGCCGCCGCCCGTGAGCGGAACGTCGGGTGGCGGATTGATTACTTTTTTGCAAATCCGGAACTAATGCCGCTTTGCGCCGATGCCCAAATTCACCCGCAGGTGATGGGATCCGATCACTGCCCCGTAAGCCTGACGTTGAGCTGATGCCCCTGACGCTTGAACGTAAAAAGAAAATCGTTCTCCCGGACTGGGAATCGCTGTATCAGCAGTTTTGTACCACGGATTTTATTGCAGACGATCCCATTCAGTTTCCACATCGATACCAAACGGCAGGTGTGTCTTGGCAATCGGTTGAGTGTGTGGCCTTTATTGCGGCGATGTTCAGTTATGGGGGACGGCCACAAATTATTCAAACCGTCGAGAACGTTTAAAGCCGCTTGGGGATTTGCCACATGAAACCTTGCAAGACCGTTCTCGTGCAGCCCTCCGAAAAACCTATCAATCCATTTATTACCGGTTTCAAACGGGTCAAGATATCGCGGATTTTTTAGATTGCTTGGGCAGATTTATCAACAGCATGGCAGCCTCAAACAGCTTTGGCAGGAACACACTTCTGGCGACTTACAAAACCGGTTGCATCAATTTCGGAATCTTTTCTTTGCGAGGCAGCAGAGATTGTCTTATGGGTTGGGCTATCTGGTTCCCAATGCGCAGACGGGCAGTGCGGTGAAGCGTCTCCATTTTTTCTTGCGCTGGATGGTGCGACGCGACGCGGTAGATTTGGGCCTTTGGCAAGAGGTGTTGAATCCGGCAGAGTTAATCTTTCCCTTGGATCGCCATGTGGGCCAGATGGCCAGATTCTACCAGATTACCGATCGCAAGACGGATGATTGGCAGACGGCCGAAATGATTACGGCGTATTTTCGACAACGGGATCCTGATGATCCGGTGAAATATGACTTTGCCTTGTTTGGGCTTGGCGTGAAAAAAACAAAGCAGACTAAATTAGCGTGCTAAGCGCAATGGGCGTTGGTTGCCTTCTTCTCCTAAGGCAATCACCTTGATAAATAAAAATTGTTCGGGATCCACTTGTTCTTTAAACGTGAGTTGAATAAACGTATGAATCACACCGGATTCATACGTCTGGAAAATCTCTCCGGTGTAAAGCTGGCTTTCATACCAGAGTTTTGGCAACGTGTCTTCGGCGTCACTGATGCCGACAAAAACCTGCGAAAAGGGTTGCTCTTTAAATTGAACGGGCGTATCTACAAAAATCAATTCCCCCTCGTATCCGTGGAGTTCTTCGCCCGTAATGACGGTAATGTCTTCAATTTTTTTGAGCATCGAGTGCCTCTGTCGCTTCTGTTTGCGTGCCTTTTTTATTAAAGCATATCTGAGCGGATTCGGGCTTCATCGGCATCCACGGTGGATTTTTGCTTAATGGTGAGTTCAAAATTCGGATCAATCCGCTTGAGGAGGGCAATTTCGGTGTCCCGATCCAATGCTTCATGGATCCAGAACCCCAAGCGATGGTGGAAAGTTTGCCAATTGTAATGAATATGTTTTAAGACGGCGGTAAACGAATAGTGGTGTTCGTTCAATTCAAACGAAAGCGTATACGGCTGATTAATCAGCAACCCCACAAACAGTTGTTCGCTTTGATACTCAACGGTCAAGCCTTGTGAATTGCCTTCTCGCACGGTGAAGGTGAACTGTGGCAATTGATCCACCGTGATGGGGAACTCCGTTTGGGTTCGCTCTTGCTGACGTTGATTTTGACGCAAGTCTTTACTAATCGCGGAACACAGTTGCACCGGCCGATTTCGGTGAATCCCCAAGCCTTGGACGGTCATATAAAGCAATTCAAATTGGGTGCGTCGGGCAAAATTTGTTGCATATTCTCCGGCACAATCGTGATGCGGGTGCCGGCACCGACTGTTGTATCCCCTAGCTCTCGAATGCCAATCAGAACTTTGGTACTGCGCTCAGAGGCATCCACAATTTCAAGCCGACACAGGACGTAGATATCCGGCTTGAGCTGATATTTTGCAAAAAGGGTTCCTTGGAGTGACATAATCACCATCCTAACATTTGAAATTCTTAATTTCTTGGAACAGTTCTGGTGATTTTCGTCATGCAGACGTAAGATCATGCTAATGGTCCCGTGGAGAACGCGTTTGTGATGAAAACATTCCTTGGCCTTGCCCCTCACGTTGGGGCTTTTGCTGGTGATGGGGGGACGAGCTGCCCAAGCCGCCTCGCAAGATGTGCTTTCGACCATGGAACAACAGTTGTTTGTATCGACCTTTGAGGATGATCCAGCCGAACAACGCCTCAAGCGCATTGAGCAATATGTTTATGGCCAAGAGATGCCAAAAAAACCAGAAAAAGAGCGTGTTACGGCTTTAATCCCGATTATCCTACCCAGTGAAACCAGCCTGCCCGCCTTGCCCGTGGCCAAGACGGCGGCCCCTAAAAAACTGGCGCAAGAGTCCGATTACCCGACCTTGGATCAGCTCGAAACCAAGGTTTTTGGTAAGCCGGATCCTGCCATGGCGGTCGAGGCTCGGTTAGACAGACTGGAAAAAGCGGTCTTTCAGAAGGCTCAGTCTGGCCCTTTGGATGAGCGAACCGATCGCTTGGTCAATACGGTCTTAGGGGCGGATGCAGGGGAGAATCTGGCCAATACGCCGAGTTCGACGCCAAATAATGACCCGCCCGCCGCCGTGACACCCGAAATCATGCAAGCCTTGGGGGAAGCGGAAAAAAAGATTCTCCGGCAGCAATTTCCCAATGAACCCTTTGAAACCCGCATCAGCCGACTCGAACAAAAAGTCTTTAACAGCACCGCGCCCGATATGTCTCCTGAAGACCGCCTCTATCGGGTGGTGAGCGTGGCAGCAGCCCAAAACCAAGCGCCTGTCGATATGTCTCAAGGTGGGATTACCTTGGCCCCAGGGTTTGGGAATCCGTATCGCCCCGGGATGCCTGGCTGGGGAACACGCGGGGGTGGATTTGGGATGTCCATTGGCCCAGGGGGGATGCGTCCTTTTGGGATGATGGGGCCTGGGATGGGCATGATGGGGGGACGCATGGATTTGACCACCCTGATTATGTCCTTGTTGGGCTTGTTTTAACGCCAGTGACTGCCAACCGCCTGCTCTAACTGGAAAAACCCATGCTCGGCCAGTTTTTGTGTCAGCCCCTGGCAATCGTGCGAATCAGGCTCGGCCCGTGATAGACCAACCCCGTGTAAAGCTGGAGCAGCGATGCCCCGTGCGTGATCTTTTCCAAGCCGCATCGACGTTATCAATGCCACCGACCCCAATGATGTGCGCTTCGGGTTGGTGTTGCTGTAGAAAGTGATAGACCTGCCCCACGAGTGCCGTACTGCGTTGGCGCAGTGGCGGCCCACTCAACCCGCCGGATCCCATCTGCGACCAATGCGTCGGAGGGGTTTGTAAGCTTTCTGGCCGGTGTGTCGTGGTGTTGCTCACAATCCAACCGGCGACCTGATAGGTTTTGCCAAGGTGCAGCAGTTCCGGCAACATCGCATCCGACACATCGGGCGACAGCTTCAATAATACCGGCTTGCGTTGCGTATATTGTCGATGAATCGATTCAAAGGCCTCCAGCAGCTCTGCCAACGCCGTGAGGTCCTCATACGTTTTGCCATCTTGCGTGTTGGGACAACTAATGTTGATGCTAAAGTAGCTGCCGTGCGGGTAAGCGGCAGCAAACACCTCCTGAAAGTCGGCCAGTGCTGCCGCTCCGGTGAGATTGGCCCGATGGCTTTTCGTGAGGCTAATGCCAATAGGCCAGCCCGTTGGGGCTTGGCGTAACCGCGGGAGGATGCGTTCGGCACCGTGATTATTCAGTCCCAAGCGATTGATCAGCGCCTCATCTTGGGGCAATCGGAAGAGACGGGGTTTGGGGTTCCCCGAAACTGCCTCGTGAGAAATCGATCCCACTTCGGCATAACTCAAGCCCAAGGCAGCCAAAGCCGGTAGAATCTGCGCATTTTTATCAAACCCAGCAGCCAAGCCAACAGGATGCGCAAACGTTTCTCCCCACAAGCGCTGAGACAGCGTTGGCTGTGGCGGTAAGGGATACCAGGCCTGCAAGAGGCTGGGATGATCGCCTAGCCATTGGGCCATCTGCATTACGGCATGATGAACAGTTTCAGGATCAGCGTGAAAGAGCAGGGGGCGCAAGAGCAAACGATAAAGGGACACAACGTGATTTTTCCCCTCAAGCAAGCATTTAGTAACGGGGGTCAAAAAAAAACCGGACAAGACTTTCGTCTTTTAATGTCCGGCCAATCGAAGGGGTATAAATGAGTAACCTTTATTATACGCAAAGGTCAAAAAAGGGGAAGGCTTTTTTCAAAAAAACTTTGAAACGGGATGCTCCCAAATCGCATTACCGATGCTGAAAAGCACTGAATTGTGGTACGTTGCCCACAGGCTGGGTGAAGAGGGTTCTGGGATCCACGAAAACAGGGGTTGGGTTGACCAATCGGTGAGTAGCGCTTGGATTTTTCGTTTTCTGATCCGCAGCATACTTGCGGCCATATTCCCAGATGGTGAGCCATTCGTTGACCTTAGGAATCAAATAGCCCAAGACCCCAATGATAATCAGATACGCTGGCAGATCGGCCCAGACATAACGACTCATACTGTAGCGCGTGAAGAGTTCTTTGAAGGTCGGCAGCCTTTTCACAAATTGCGACAAGTTCTGTTTTTTCAATAACGGACTCATGTGACTCGCAAGGCCTTCCAAGGTCTCAACGCGAATCTTTTCCGCTTTATGCAGGGTGTCATAGGCTTTTTCCGCAAAGGCTTGGATGTGTTGTGGGTTTTGGCCAGTGTAAATGGCGTGATGCAATGCTCTTAACTCCTTGCGGAACACAGCCAGTTGTTCGGCCATGCTGTTTGCGCTGCGGTAATGGCGGTTCTGCTTTTTCAGGTTGTTCAATGCCACTTCTAATGCGGCTTCTAAACCTTTGACATGGTTGACGTTGGTTTCGACAATTTTTTGCAGTTTGGCAGCGCTTGAAATGGTGTAGATATTGCGAAGTTGTTCGTATTTGAAATACCCAGAGTCACTCGTCAATTTGAGGCCGTAGGACTTTAGCCCAAAGAACGACCGGACAGGCTTTTCAAAGAAGCGACACAAGCTCCGTCGAACCGGATCGATACAGTATAAAATGACTGGGAACGTGGTGAGCGGATCGCGAATCCAGATGTCACGCACTTCTCGCCAATCGACTTTGATTTTTTCGCCCGTCTGATCCGAAATCTTTTGTGCCCGTGATAAGGCCATCACAGTTCGACTGACGAGCATAAACCCAAAGAGTAAGAAGAAAAGCGCACCCATAGGGGGTTCCGAGAGAATGTGTCCAAAATTGGTCTTGCCTATTTTGAGTTTCGCTAATTCCACGTAGTCTAAATCCAGAATATTTTTACTGACCCAACGCCAGGCTCCGAACAAGCCCTTGCGTAAAATACTGGGGTTGGGGTGTGCGGCTTTGCTTCGCTCTAACGTGCTGATAGAGCGCTCTTTCATCGTTAAGAGTGATTGGGAAAATCGGTATGCTTTTTTCTCCAGCCAAGAGGGTGCTGGCATCGCAGGATGCATGGGAATAGCGTTTGACGATGAGATTGGGAATGTCGTCATGGCCGATCACCTCTTGTGGGGAAGGTTGTCGGCACGCCGAAAGCCTGACCAGATGCAAAAAATGGGCTGGCGGCGTTGGGTTGGCGGAGATGCGCCCAGGCCATCAAATTCCGTTTTTCAGGTGACTGTCCCCCTTTGATTAAATAGTTGCGATTGGCGGGGTAAACCTTGCTGTGTTGGGCTTTAAAGGCAACCCAAGCTGTCGCCAACCCTGCAATGGTGGTTGAAACAATCGAAATAAACAGCCCCTTGGTAATGGTCGCGCGTCTAAACACGAGCGGAATGGTTTTTGTAACCGCCTCTCGGAGATTTTGAAACCCTGGCTGATGGCTGGTGGTGGCAGTCTGGCTGATTTCGAGGGTGTTGTTGATAAAGCCACGGAAACGTCGCAGATGCTGTAAGGTTTTTTCGGTTGACCAAACGGCAGTTACGTTGGGTTCCAAGGACACCGTAATATTCATCAGTTCGCTCGCTGGTAAAGCGGGATTGGTACTGACGTTGAACCAATAGATGAGGCGTTTAAAGGCTTTTTCGGTTTGCTCGATGGCACCCCGCACGCCTGATTGAGGCCAGAACAGGGTTGTCTTGCGATCCACCCGGCCACGCCATTCGTGGATTAAGGCTTCAACAACATCGCGGTAGGTGGCTTCTGTCAGGGTTTTTTTCTTTGGATCCCACAGCGGTTTCGTTTTATCGGTGGACGCCTCCAGAACGTATTTAAGATTAAAGTGTCTCCCCAGAAACTGAATGAACGCTTTTTCTTCCTGGTGGTTATGATCTCGGATCACCTGTTTTTGGAAATCCTTTTCACACAATCGTTCAGGCAGTTTTGCCAGCCAGCCCTCGTTTTGACTGAGGTGGGTTTGATGGGTGAAGAAGTGATTTAAGAAGTTCTTTTGAACGGTGCGGCGAAAATATTCGGCTGGGGTCACCGAGGCCGGTTTATGAACAAGGATTTGCAGGGGATCCGGCCATTGGGGGGACTGGACAAAATCGGAAAAACTGTTTTTCAGATGCTCCAGATCGCGCCAGCCAATCATCAGAGATTGTTTGCCTTTGGCATATTTCATGGCCCCTAAGATAAAGACGGTTTGCGCAAACAGCAGGAGGGGACCAGTTTGCAGGTCTCGGATCAATTCCTCAAACACGTTGCCCCAGTTGAGGGTATTGAGCTTCTTCCAGAGAATGTAAAACGGTTGCCGTAGTGGAGACATTCCCACAATCTTGGGGTCTTTGCGGGGGTCATACTGATCACGGCTACGATAAGCAGCATTAACCGAACGCGGAACCCCCAGCCCAAAGAGGTCGTTAACCAAGAACTGGTAAGCATACGAGTTGGTGATCGGCTCGAGCGTGTTTGCAAACGTCATCGCCAGGTTGCCAAACCGTGGCGAACGGTTGGGAGCAGGGGATGTGGGCAATCCATTGATGGGGTTCATGCGTCTCCTTGAGGCACAACTGGTGAGATCACAATCTGTAAAGACTCCTCAATCTGCGTGCGTGCCATTCTATGAATCTTTGTTAAGGAAAATGACCAGAAGGGATCCTCTTTTTGGTGCGATCAAGCCTGCTAGGTGTAATAATGACACTTAAGGGTATCCTACTGACTTTAGATAGGACTGTTGTGTTTCTTCACAAATCTTAGGCAATTTATGTGCTTTTTGGCACAAAATCGCCTTGAGCGGTCTTATTTGCGGTAACCCCCTTTCTGCTCTTTGATTCGGGATGTTCTGTTCTAAGGAGTTTTGGATTCAAGACAATGGTCGAGATCGCTTCAACTGCCATTACGCCTCGCGCTTCTATATCCTCTCACCGCCGACAACAGCGTTTTGGGTCTGCTGCGGCTTTGACGGGGACTCCGGTGATGTCGCTCCCCCATTTTGATATTGGAACGGTCTCAGGCGGTGGACTTTTTGCCAGTGGAATTGGGATGCTGCGGAAGGGCCTGCATTCACTTTCCAAAAACGTGATGTTGGAATTAGTTGCCATGGATTTGGCGGCGTTTACCGTTCCCCGTTCATTGGTTGAAACGGTTGTTCGAGGCCCCATCATGGGTTTTGAAACCCTGATTCGCGAAACCGGTGGACTCTTCTCCAATACGTTTTCTTGCGGCTGGGCGGGGCACCTCTTTACACGCTTATTTGAGGGGCTGCTTTTAACCCACGCAAGCAGGATACGCGGGCTTTTATTGATGCCAAGCTCCTCGAGCATTTTGGGCAGATGACCGCCACACTGCTGGATCACGATTTGCAAAGTCATTCCCCCCAATGGATAAAACAGCAATTCTTGCAAAAAGCCATTGCCCAAATGAAATCGACGGATGGGATTTATCAATTAAAAGATTACAAGAGCTATTTTAAAAACCAAGATGGTCGAATTCTGTCAGAAGCGGTTGATAAGCTGGTCCAAGCCTTTTTAAATCCGTCTGAATTGACATCGGATAACCAGAAAAAATTAAACGAGTTTAAAACAAAATGGCACAACAAACTGGGAACCTTAACGGAAGCCCAGCAGCAAAAATTGCGCTTGTTAGAAAAATATAAAAAGCATGATCTGTGGATTCAGCAAATGACCGACTTGGCTATTTCTGAAGGGCAGCTGACCGAGGTGATTTATCCGCTAAAAAATGTGGCGGGTAAAACCTGGGTCACCCCGATGGCCGAGCGCAGCTTGTCCGATTACCTGAGTAAAGTCAAACATTACTGTGATGAGTTTTTAACGCCTGCCATTGCACATGCGGAAAAAACGGGTACCCAAAAACTCACACCGGATGCCGTTCAAACGATGCGTCAATTCTTGTTCCAAGAAACCCAACAAAATTGGCTCACCAAACTCTTTAAAATCAATCCCAAAGATGGGCTGTTGCGCATTGCCTACAAACAAAAATTATGGATAACGGCAGCATCCGTTGCAGTCAGTATGGCCATTGGTGTTTCGGTGGTTTATTTGAACAACTGGTTGACGCGACGCCGGTTTAACAACAAAGTCTTTTTCCCCGGGGAGCAAGCCTTGATTGAAAGAGACATTAAAAAGCATGTATCCGCGCAACAAGCCATTCATACGGCAAACTATCAATCTCGGTTTGCAGGACATCCAAGCCAATCGGTTCGATTCGGAAATCTGGCGGTGAAGGCACCAGCTTTTTTAAAGATTTTTGATTTTATGAATTTGAGTCCTTATAATAATTTATTACTCAGTCAATCCACCCCTTTTCAAAATAAAGTGATGTATGCGGGCGTCATTAGCTCACGGGTTAAAAATGTTCGTTCCGCCAATGAAAAACGGGAAACCATGTTCCGTGATTTCTTGGGCTGGTACTTCTGGTTGTTTGGGATGCCATTATTCTTAATTTTAACCGTCAAAGGCTTAGGGCTGTTTAAACCCGCTTTAAAAGATCTCTTGATGGTGGATAAACAATTCCATGGCAATTGGTTCAAACGAGCGCTAAATTGGATCATTGCCCCCAATAAGCTCTATGGGATTCATACCATCGAGCAAGTCGAGCAACGGTATCGACAACTCCATCGCAATATTATGAATTTGCCCCAGGTCACCGAGAAAGAACGGCAGTTTATACATGAAGCCCAGCAAAAATTCTTAGAAGCCGCCAAGCGTCGTGGTGATATTCAAATCCTGACCTTCCTCACCAACCTGATTATTTTGGGTGTGGGGGTCATTGGGCTGAATATTGCGATGACCAATAAAAACGTTCAAAAGAAAGTCGCCAGCGGTGAACTCGATAAAAATGAACCCATCTTAGAAAATCGTCGCCGACAAAAAGCCCACGAACGAAATTATCGACAGCCGAATGACCATTTAGGATTGCTTGGACGTCTTTACCGATGCCGTCTGCACCGGCTTTTGCCACCTCGATGGCCTACCAGCCGTTTAATACTCCGACGATGATTTCTGCCCCTGCTGCCGCTTGGCCGATGCCACCACAGGTGTTTGCCCCGTATTCGCCGAATTAAATAATCGTTGAATCAGTTCAGTCGGGAAAAATTCGTGCAAGAAAAATAATTTCTTGTCTTTGGTCTGCGCGATATCGTGCAGGCCAAACACAATTTCAAGATGGTGCCTGAGATCGTCCACGGAGGCCATTTTTTCAATGGTCCCACCCGTGACCCAAGAGATATTCCCTGTTTCTTCTGAGATGACAATGCATTGGCAATCTGAAATTTCACTCAGACCAATGGCGGCACGGTGACGGGTGCCGTATTTCCAACTGAGATTTGGGTTTTCAGAAAGCGGTAATAAGACGCCTGCTGCGATGATCCGCCCTTCAGGACTCAGGACCACAGCCCCATCGTGTAAGGGGGTATTGGTATGAAAGATCGTTAGCAGCAATTCGGTGCTCAGATGGCTATCAATGGCGGTCCCCGCTTCAATGTAATTGCCAGAGAGGCCAGTGGCACTCTCAATGACGATGAGACCACCGGTTTTGGTTTTGCTCAGCAAGCGAGAGGAGTCTACCAAATCTTGCACAACATGTTGGGCGTTATATTCTTTGTTTCGAAGTGACCCACCGGAATGGCGGCTCAAGAGATCGGGTTGGCCTAGTGTGACAAATAACCGTCGCAGTTCTGGTTGAAACAGGATGATAAAGCCAATCACGCTAATCATCAGGACGGCTTCAAGGATGCTGCTGATAATCGTCAGGCCAAACGCAGAGGAAACCAGATAGAGCCCCATGATGACCGTGACGCTTTTGAGGAGTTGTGACACATAGGTCCCTTGGATTTTGAAGTAAATCCAAGTGACGCAGGCAAAAATCAGTGCAAACTGCAGCAGCACCTTGGCGGTGACCAAGTGGGGCGTGAGATGATGCACCCACTGTTGCCAATCCAGATAGAGCCAGTCCAAATCAAGCCCTTTCAGCACGTTTGACGACACTCCCGTTAAGATGAGATTTGCGAAAATGGCTTTGCAAGCCCACGCAAGACATTACCCATCCTTTCTGATGATAGACGACGATGGCCGATTCGTAAACCGCCAGCCAGAGGATCTCACTCCTTAAGAAAATCTTAAAGATGCGCGAAGCACTGGTCATTCCGCCTCTCGCCACTTATCATCAATAGTAAATGGCTTTTTCTGGCCCCTAAAAGTGATGCGCATGGTGATGCGCATGGTGATGCGGATGGAGATAGATGATGTCCCCTTCAGAAGAAACGTTGACCGAACCCCAACTCGAGCAGCCGCTTGACGCGACTGCCTCTGATTGGCAGGCCGAAAAAGAGGCGCTGAATCAACAATATTTACGCTTGGCCGCCGATTTTGATAACTACCGCAAGCGTCACGCCCAAGAGCGTGAACAATGGTTCAAGTATGGGGCACAATCCACACTCGAAGCCCTCTTGCCCGTGCTAGACAACTTGGCTCGCGGCCAAAGCAGCCTTTCGGAAACCAGTGAACCGGCCATGCTTTATAAAAGCCTGGCGATGCTTGAACAGCAACTGATCGACACCCTCCAGTCCGTGGGCTTGGAGAAAAATGATGCCCTTGGGCCAACCCTTTGATCCCGCCTTCCACGAGGCCATCAGCCAACAACCCGCTCAGGCGGGGCAGGCGTCGGATACCGTGATTCAGGTGTATCAAGAAGGCTATCTGCTCAAGGATAAGGTCTTGCGCCATGCCAAAGTTGTGGTGGCGGTTTCTGAGGAGCCTGCCTTTCATCAACCGGATGACAATCCCTTTGTGACGGCGACTATGCCGATCGAAACGTCGACCATCGAGACCGATGCCTGATGCCACGGGATTATTATGAGATTTTAGGGGTTTCGCGCACGGCCGATGCGGACGAGATTAAAAAGGCTTTTCGCAAGCTGGCGCGTCAGTTTCACCCCGATGTGAACAAAGACCCTGAAGCCGAAACCCATTTTAAAGAGTTGGGCGAAGCCTATGATGTGCTGAGCGACCCACAAAAACGCCAAGTTTACGATACCTACGGCCACGAGGGTTTGCAGGGGCGTGGCTATCAACCCTCGATGGACTTTATGCAAGGCTTTCCAGACTTGGGGGATATCTTCTCTCAGTTTTTTGGCTTCGGCTTTGGAGGGCAAGAATCCAATCGTGGTGGGCCACAACGGGGTGAAGATCTCCGCTATGACCTCAATTTAGAATTCATGGAAGCGGCCTTTGGCGTCGAAAAAGAGATTCAGGTGCAGCATTTGGTCAGTTGCTCGCCCTGTCAAGGCTCTGGTGCCGCCCCCAACTCGGCGGGGCCGACAACCTGCCCGACCTGTGGCGGGCAAGGGCAAGTTCGGCAAAGCACCCAGACTATTCTGGGGCATTTTACGCAGATCACCACCTGTCCCCGCTGTTATGGACAAGGCACAGTCATTGCAGACCCGTGCCAAACCTGTTCTGGGCAAGGTCGTGTGCCCGATGAGAAGGCCGTTAAGCTGACAATTCCTGCAGGAGTCGATGGCGGAACCCGCCTGCGCGTGAGTGGGGAAGGCAACGCCGGAACCTTGGGTGGTCCGACGGGGGATTTGTATGTGATTCTTAATGTCTTGCCGCATCCGGTCTATCAGCGCAATGGCTATGATGTCTATATGCCCTTTGCCCTGACGTATACGCAAATGGTGCTGGGTGATACCGTGCAGATTCCGGTGTTACAGGGCACAGAATCCCTCAAAATTCCGGCAGGGACCCAAAATGGCACAACCTTTACGATTAAAAATAAGGGCGTTCCGGTGTTGAATGCGCCCAATCAGTTCGGACATTTCCATGTGCAGGTGGTTTTGGAAATTCCCAAGCGGATTTCTCCCGAACAGCGTAAGGTCTTAGAAACCTTGCGGGATCTGGAAAAACCAGCACAAAACCAAATCGAGGCGACTTCGGATGAAGCCCCCTCGATGTTCGACCGTTTAAAAACAGCCTTTACTTAAAAATACGACTGACGCCGAATCCGATGCCTGCTACCAGTAAGATGGGCAGAAGGCAGCAGCATCCACAGAGACTGGCCAGAATGGTAAACGGTTCAAATCGGCTTTTCCCTGCATTTGGGGCTTGTTGGCCCACAAATGAATCGGCGGCTTTCCCAAAATAAACCGGACGACTCCCGTTTTGAGCGGATGGTGGAGGGGTAAAAGCTGGAAATGGATTGGATGCGACTGGGTACATTGTGACGCTTCTCCATTGGTAACTTACTGGTGGATGAAGGCCACTCAAGCAATTGTTGTGCCAAAATGTAACAGTTTATTACAGCAATACCAAGAGCCTCTTGGCCAGGGGTCCGTTCCCTCCCCCTTGGAACCCCCTCCCTGAAAAAAAGGGGCTTTAAAACAGATGGGCGACTTTGTTTTCACAACCTGGTTCGCAGGCGGCATTATCAAGTTGAAACTTGCAATGTGAGCAGTTTTCCAAGATTTTTAACGAGCGATCCACATCCCGATTCATTTCGGCCAGTTCAATCAACTTGGCCGTGATTTTCTCTTTCTTCACTTGCAACACATCCCGTGTGCGTTGAACGATCTCTGCATCAGAGGCTGGATTTTGGCCATCCGCCCCCAAGAGTTCCCGAATATCATCCAGCGTGAAGTCGAGCTTTTTGAGCGAGTGAATCAACATCACCCGTTGGATGATGGTTGGGCTATACAACCGATAGTTCCCTTTGGTCCGTAGTTCCGGCTCAATGAGACCCAGCTCTTCGTAATATCGCAAGGTTCGCAGCGTCAGCCCTGTCTGCTTGGCGACATCACCAATCTTGAGTGCTGCGGTGGTTAGGGTAAGTGTATGGGTTGGGGTCTGGGCATTCATGGGGATGGATTCCAATGGACGGTAGGGACATGATAGCACGTGCGAGAATGGGCGCTATCCCCTCACAGGACAAGGGCTGGCCTGATTTATAACAAAACGTAAAGATTCTATTAAAGAAATCCATCCGACGTTCGATAACGCATACAGACAGCTTTATGACTCGTTGTGTGTGAGTTGCGTTGTGCTGAGTGAACGAAATCAAGGAGTGCGAACCATGAAACAATTCTTCAACAAGAAAAAAGGTCAAGGCGTAATCGAGTACGCTGGTGCAATGATTGTTGCCGCTTTAATTGTGGCTGCCGTCTTGGTCGTTGGCCGTAACGGGATGACCGCTGTTTACAACAGCTTGTTCGGTGCCGTTCAAGGCTTCTTCACCAACCAATCTGCTAACATTCAGTAAGCATTTGCGTAAGCGCAGTCCGTCTTTCTAGGATGGACTGCGCTTTTTGCGCTTTATTCCCCTAAAAAAGCAAGCGTGTGAGTGAGAGGTGTGTCGTTGTGAGAGCATTTTTTCTTCGTAAGAAACAGGGTTCAGTGGCCTTAGAGAATTCATTATCCTCCATTGGGTTTGTGATGATGCTGGGCGTCCTCATTAGCTTGAGCCAATTTATTTATATCAATCAAATGGTCTTTGCGGCGGCTAAAGAAGGTGCCCGTGTCGCTTCGGTTGAGCCAGATTTGGCCGTGACCCAAACCCAAGCCGCAGCCATTACCGATATTCGGACCCGTGTCAAAAACTTTTTAAGCCGTTCATCCAATATTCAACTGGCCGATAGTGACATTGCGGTCACACCCCCAGTGGGAGTAACATTGGCGATCGGACGGTCAATGTCCGGATTAATTACCGTTACAACAGCCCCGTGAAAATCCAGACGTTTCTAGATCATATGAATGGAGGAGACGCGAACAATCTGGATGTCTTTACAATTGCAGGTAATGTCACCATGCGGTATGAGGAATAAACGTTTCTCAAACGGCGGTGTGACTCTCAAGGTGAACAGTAAACACGAGGTTGGTGACGGATCACCATGACAGCTCCACGACCCAATGGCAGCAATGGCGGCTTTAAGTTCAAGATGCCCAATATGGGAACGTTGTTTCTCATTTTGGGGGGCATCAGTGCGTTGCTCACGCTGATTATTATTCAGACGGTGATCTCGGGTGCCAATAAACCGCAGCAAATCGCCGAAACCAAAACTCGTCCCATTGTTGTGGCAGCACAAGAATTATTGGCGGGTGAGATTATTACCCCCGGCACGGTCAAAACCGTCGAGTGGCCCGAAGACCATTATCCACAAGGGGTGATGGTGTTTTCGGATGTCAATGATGTGGTGGGCCGTGCGCTCAAAAAAGATATTTATCCCGGTGAACCCATTTATGAACCCGCCCTCTCCGGCAGTGGTTCTCAGGGCGGACTTCCCGTAGTCATTCCCAAAGGCTATCGCGCGATGACGATTCTCGTGACAGAGAACAAAGGCGTCGCTGGGTTTATTCGCCCGGGCGATTATGTCGATATTATTGGCTCGTTTGAATACAGCATCCCCGATTCAGGACAACGTGCGATGTCTAATAAGCTGGGAATTCTCCTGCAAGATAAATTGCAGGTGACGCAAACGGTCATACAGAATGTTAAAGTTTTGGCGATTGCCCAAGAAATGATTCAACGTCCCAGTGATGCGCCAGCCGCTGCACCCGCAGCATCTAGCGCACCGGCTGAGCAGCAGGCGACGAATAGTACCGACCCCAATGCAAACCAAACGGCTTCGACTGAGCCAAAGGCCGCGCCTGAGGCCACCACGCCAGAAGAAAGTACCAAAGGCAAAGTCGTCTCGTCAGTGACGTTGGCCGTGACGCCGGAGCAGGCCGAAAAGCTGGCCTTTGCGGATTCCCACGCGGACTTGCGTTTGAGCTTGCGTCCTGAGCAGGATGATCAAGAAAATTCGCTGTTGGGTGCGGTGACGGAAGATGTGATTCCCTTACGGCGGCTCTTTGAAAAAGCGATGCAAATTAATCAGGATATCGGCATGGCAGGGGATTTTACCGCTCCGGCAATGCCGACGAACATGCCCTCAGCGGGTGGCGGTGGATATCCTGCCGCTCCGAAAGATCTTCCGGATATGGATGCAACCGGCCCGGGTGGTGGTGCGCCGCCATTGGATCGGGGAAGTCGGTCGAATTGATAGAAGGTAGTGCAAAAACCACGGTCAATTTTTAATAAGGTGAATTTTTAGCGAGTGATTGGAACGGTTAAAACACACACTGGAGAGAGAGAAAACAGGAGCGTTGTGGACATGATGAACACTTGGAGAAAACAGCAAGGACTGGCAGCCATTTTGGCGATTAGTCTGATGTTGTCGCCCACAATCCCTGTCTTGGCGGCAACCTCCACTAAACCGGTTAAAACTGTGAGCATGGTCGCTAAGACCGAACAAAAAATTGATCTCCTCCTCGGCAAAGCCCGTGTCATTCGTCTCACGCAACCGGCAAGCCGTGTCTCGATTAGTAATCCCAACGTGGCCGGCGTGGTGCTGATTAGCCCTACGGAAATTCAGTTGGTCGGTAAAAACCCAGGTTCAGCGAATTTGCTGCTCTGGGGCGAAAACTCTGGTAGCAATTACACCGCCATTGATATTGGCGTGCATCAAGATGTAACCGTTCTCACCCAGAAACTCCGTGAGTTGGTGCCAGGCGTGAGCGTCGTTCCCTCTTCCGTCGAACAAGCGGTGATTCTCAGCGGGATTGTCGATTCCTCTGAGCAAGCGCAACTGGCCTATGACTTGACCAAGGCTTTTTTAGCCACCCCAGGCGGCCAAGACGGTGGCCCACCAGCGAGTGATCCCAATAGCAGTGGCAATAAAACCTCAAGCTTTAGCCAAGGCAGTTCAAGTTTTTCAGCGACCAATACGCGTATTATTAATTTGCTTCGGGTGAAAGGTCAGCCGTCGACCAAGGCGGAACTCGTTCAGCAACGGCTGAAAGAGATTGATTCCCGTATCGTGATGAATGTTGTTCCGGGGAATCAGGGACAAGAAAAAATTATTTTGACCGGACGGGTTAAAACGGCGTCGATGGCTTCCAAGGCAATTAGTTTGGCTAGTGCGTTTTATGGCACCCCCGGACTCAAAATTGTGACCGGCCCAGGCGGCAATAAAATTAACGAACAAACCTCGCAAGTTGCCAATCAAGGAGCCTCGTATCAGGCGGCCAGTAATGGGATGGGGTTTGCGGGGAATACCCAAAATAACGTGCTGCAAGGGACGTTGGTTTCCGATGCTTCAGACACAATTATTAGTATGCTCGAAATTGATGAGCGGCCGCAAATTCGTTGTGTGGTCAAGATTTTAGAAGTCACCAAAGGGTCGGAAATTGGGCTGGATGCGGCTACCAAAATCCGAGCCGATGGCGTGCGGTTTGGCTCCGTCACTCGAAATTATGGCGGGACCACGGCCAATAATTTGGGCAATATTGCCAACGTGGTTGCGGGTGGCACCAATGGTGAAATTGGCTTGGTTGTTGGGAACAGCTTTGCAACGGTTTTAAGCGGCTTGATTCGAGATAATCGGGCGAAGATTCTGGCTGAGCCGACCATTACGGTGACCAGTGGTGAACCCGCCAATTTCTTGGCCGGTGGTGAAATCCCCGTGGTCATTTCGACGATTAATGGCCAAACCATTTTGTGGAAACAGTTTGGGGTCATGCTCAATATTCTGCCTACCGTCACCGAACGGGGCACGATTCACATGCAAATCACCCCCGAGGTGAGCTCTCTGGGGCCGACGGTCAGCACCCAGAATCTGCCGACGATTTTAACCCGCCGCAGTCAAAGTGTGTTGGAAATGAAAAACGGCGATAATTTTGTCCTCAGTGGGTTGTATAACGATCAAGCCTCGGATGATATTCGGAAAACCCCGCTATTGGGCCAACTCCCCGTTTTGGGGTCGTTCTTCCGAAGCAAGGCCTATAGCCGCAATCAAACCGAATTGGTGATTGTGGTGCATCCTGAAATTAAATCCGAGATGAATTTGTCGAATCTGGAAGCCGAAGCCGCTAAAAAAGCCCAAGCACCAGAACCTAGCCCGTTAAAAGCGGTTGCTCCAGTTGCGGCGCTTCCCACGGATGCGGATACGCAACCAAATCTGCCTGAAATCCCCAAAGCCAGTGTGGATCGCGTTGCGCCACCTGCAAGCTTAACCGGCGAAGATCGGCTGAAGTCAGATCTGCCGCAACCGCTTCCCACGGAACCGAAGGCGGAGCCTGCTCTTGACGGCTTAATAAAATCGTCGCGGATCGAAGTCGAAGAAGACCTTTCTGAGCCTGTCGCTTTGCCGTTGCCCTTACCGGAACGGATTAGTTTAAAGCCGTAAGCCGCAAAAAAAAGGCCGGTAAAATCCCGACCTGTGGTTTTTATGGGTTGGTTCAGATAAATCTATATCGGATTAGACATCCCGCGAATGATAATCGGTTCTTGCGTTTGTTGATCCGTTTCAATCAAGCGAGACACTTCCGGTAAAATAAAGCTGGCCTTGATTTGCGCAACGGGCACGCCGGAACGAACGAGCCGACAAATGGTTTCAAGAAGCGTGACCTGGTCCCGATGGAAGACACCCTCTTGCGGTAGAATCCCGAAATGACTGACCAATTTGGCCAAGCCTTCTGGTGTGATGCGCAGATGCGTCGCGAGCGTGGTTGACGCAATCGATTGTTCGGTAAAGCCTTTGTGTGTGAGTGTGGTTGCCATCTTGCCTATCCCCTATTAATTACCCCTTAAAAACTTGGATTGGAAGGATTGTTGCGTATTAAGCACGCCCCATCGCTTGGTTAATACTGGCATTGACCCATCCGTTGACCCCGCCAGGCCCATTAAACATTACATGGGAAGCATATGCCGGTTGTGGTTGTTGAAAGTAATTATTCATTGGTTGCGAGTAAGACGGTTGTTGCCAGGCCTGCATGGGTGGTGTGTACGGCTGTTGTGATTGCTGCCAAGTGGTTTGAGCCGATTGTTGATACGCATATTGTGGTTGTGCCGGATAGCCACCCATCTGATTTTGCATGGCCGCTTGCTGACGCTGCATGGTTTCTTGTGCTTCTTTGGCAGCGGCTTCGCGTGAACTATTGGTTGGTAAAAAACCAATCCAGTGCTTTGCGGATGGGATCGTCTAATAACATCGATCCTGGGACGGCCAAGAGCATGCCGCCAACGACCCCCATCATGCGAATTCCAAGTAATGCTGGGAACAACATACCGGTTCCGATAGAGACGAACCCCATGATGACTGCTTTTAAACCTTCTTTTGCTGCGTCACCATATTCTCCCTTGACGAGACTAGAGACAATCGAAGGCAATGCAAATAAGCCACTCATAAATAAGCTGCCTTTAGCCCAGCCCACCATTTCACCCAAATTTCTACTTTTTAAAAGGAATTTTAGTGAGTAGCTTATCAAAGCCGAGCATCAAGCCGCCAAATCCCCATCTCACCTGATTCATCACATAACTGATGGGTTTGGTCAAGAGTCGAATCGGTTTCCCAATGGCAGGATTGTTGTCTAAAAATTTGGCAACAGGATTTAACATCCAATTGGGAATGACTTTAAAAAGGGCGCCTGAAATTCCCGTCAGATTTTTTTCGATCTTTGGACATTAATTCTTTAAGGGTGAGTCGAAATTCATCGCGAATAGTTTGTCCATAGAGGGAAGCATTGCCCAGAGGCTTGTTAGTATAGTTCTTTGATATTCGGCATCGGAATGTTTGGATTGAAACAACGATTCATTGGCCGCTGTTTTAAAACGGTCCCAATAAGTCAGTTTTTTATTCGGATCAACTTGGTGTTCAGAAAACCAACTCACGACTTATCCCAGCCCTCGATTTTTTGAGAATCAATTGACCATAACCAGACCGATCGATTCTACTGTCACTTCGCCTTGCATGCATAAAACCCATTTTGGGGCGTTTTGTGCTACTTATACCAATTTCATGACTCAAAAACGCATAGTTTTCCCCATAAACTCCCCCCTCCCTTTAGGGAGGGGGGTTGGGGGGTGGGCTATATAGACTCAATAACAGTCATTCGAGCCCCCCACCAAGATCTCTTAATCTGGCCTCCGCTGGGGGGAGGAATTTGCTTATCCGCATTTTGAAAAAGAATTAGAATAAGACGAAAATCCTTCGTTCAGTGTATCGAGAACCGGCGGATCTGTCCGACATCTCTGATATCTCTCCCCTCTCTACTCTCTCTCAAACTGATAAGCACTTCTTGCAACGCGAGAAAGTGCTTTATTTTTTGCGTAGCATGAGGTCTATGAGAATGAATACAAAGCCCACCCCCCAACCCCCCTCCCTAAAGGGAGGGGGGATAATCGGGAGAAGCTATCCACCATGAACCAATGCACTTCGAATAGCTGGACATCTTGGATGCACCATGCGCTGGTTCTGGCCGAGCAAGGTCGAGGCTGGACGCACCCCACCCGATGGTTGGGGCGGTGGTGCTGGATACGGCGGGTGGTTTGGGTGGGCGAGGGCTATCATCAAGCCTATGACAGGCACACGCAGAAGTGAAATGCGCTCGCCATGGCGGGTGAAAAGGCGCGAGGGGGGACGCTCGTGGTCACCTTGGCTCCGTGTGCATCACCATGGCCAGACGCCACCGTGTACCAAGGCGATTTAATGACGGGGATTCAGCGAGTGGTTTACGGCAGTGAGGATCCCAACCCCGTGGCGGCTGGCGGGGTTGACTATTTGAGAAAGCAAGGCTTGGAAGTGATTTCAGGCATCGATCAGGCGGCTTGCCAAGATCTCAAATCGTGCGTTTTTTCATCGTCTCAAACCGGACGGCCTTATGTGTTGCTGAAAATGGCCACGACTCTGGATGGCCGAACCGCCTGCCGCAATGGCCCAGAGCCAATGGATTACGCATGAAGCCAGTCGCAAACGGGTACATGCGCTTCGCGCTGAAAGTGACGCCATTTTATCCACAGCCGAGACGCTCTTGGCGGATAATGCCCGCTTTTCCGTGCGGGACGTGTCCGGTACGGCGGCAGGCGCCCATTCGGGTGATTTTAGATCGAACGTTGCGGATACCGCCCACGCATCCGAGTTTACGGGTGGAAGCCAACCAAGGCCCTGTTTGGTTTATACGGCTGCGTCTGCTGCGAAGCAAGCCGATTGGCTGGCGCAAGCTTCGCCAGAAACACCAATGTTATCGCGTGCCGGATACCGGTTTGGGCTTGGATTAGACGCAATATTTGACATCTGGGGCAGGCCCAGATCACACAGGTGCTGGTGGAAGCAGGGCCAACATTGGCTTCTAGTTTGCTGGCTGGCGGGTGGGTGCAAGCGTTGTTGTTGATGGTTGGGAATCAAGTCTTGGGGATGGGCCGTCGTTTTTCCAATCGCAACAGCCTCAGACGTTACAAGAGGCGCTGTGCTTAACGGATTATCAGGTTGAAGTGGTGGAAGACAATCTCTGGATTTGGGCACGACCGGTTTCAAAAGCGTGATACGAATTCTATAGTTCCTCCACCCAGCGGGGGGAGGTTTGGTAGGGGCTTGAATAATTTTTTCCCAATAACTATTTAAACCCACCCCCCTACCCCCCTCCCTAAGGGAAGGGGGAGTCAAGGGGAAGTTTGTACGCTATTTTAAATACAAATTGGTGTTAGCTGGCCGCACGGATGACGGACGCCATTCCTCATCCTTGGGCATGCCGTGTTGCGAGAAACGACCTTGCCATCCGGGCCAACGATATAGACGGTGCGTTGGATGCCGCCTTCGGCTTTCAGGCGCCGTAGGCTTCCGATATTTTACCGCCCGCATCTACCAGAATGGGGAAGGTGTATTGCTGTTTCTCAGCGAATTTCTCGTGGCTTTCCACGCCATCGTGGTTCACGCCAACGACTTCCGTATTCAAGCCCTTGAACATGTCGTAATCATCCCGCAAAGCACACAATTGCTGCGTGCAGCCAGGGGTTGATCCTTGGGATAGAACACCATAATCAGGAATTTGCCGGCATAATCAGACAGACTGATTTTGCGGTTGCCGGTGGCTTCAATGTTTGCAACGCTGGGGCGGCTGGCCCACGGGAATTAAGGTTAATGCAGCAGTAGTCATCTTTATCACTCCTTTTTTGCTTGTCAGCTAAAAACGATTTTGGCTTGAATCAAGCAGCCTCATCATAAAGGGATCAAGGGGTATCGCATAGTGCCCATGTGAGCGTTTTCGATATAATGCTCATGTTTCACGCAAATGGGATGAGGCTTTCTCGCATGACCAATACCGATGTTGACGTTTCCGTTCGTGAAGTCGACCCAGTGCTGTGTGCTGGATGTGAAAGCTGAGAACTTTACCTATCTCAAACGGGCATTATTAAAAACATTATTTCGCATTTGCTGCAACAACAAAAACGCTTTTTTGTGTTGAATATGACCGATGTTCAATTGGTCGATAGTTATGGCCTCGCCACCATTTTGGCGTCATTAAAACTAATTCAAGAACAACACGGGGCCATGGCGATGTATGGCTTGAATGACTTTTTTAGCCGATTGGTGACGGTCACCCGTCTGAATCAGGTCTTAGAAATCTGGCCAAATGAATCTCAGGCGATTCACTACTCACCACTAATAACAAAGCGGCCAGCCATTAAAATAGGGGCTGATGTATTCCTTGGTTAAATCTTGCCCAAGAGGCTTGATCACAATGTACTGAGCCTTTCCCTTTGGGCCCTCCTCCCCTGAAGAATCTTCTCTTAGGGTCGGGTGCGGGGCAGGAACAGGCCCCGCATAAAATTGCGTCTCCTATCTCTATCTTTTTTCGCTTCTTGCTAAATCTTTCTACCAAGGGGCCGTTCCCTCCCCCTTGGACCCCCTCCCCAAGAGTAAACTTGGTATAAAATACGTCAGCCCGAAAGATATCCGCCTAAGGCGTCAACGTTTCTAACGCATCTGGGCGACTTGTGTCACTGCTGGATGGGATCTTTTGCCAGAGTGCGCAATGCCCACTGACGTTCGCTGGAGATTGGGAAGCGAGAGAGGGAATACGCTAATGTCGATCGGGTCTGCCAATCTTTTGCAAGGAGTAAGTTTGAGACCACATGATGCTGGTTGTTTTCATGGTGCATCCGATGGAGCGCTAGAGCAGCGGTCTGCCATAAACAGCAGGTCGTTGGCGTTGCGCTAAATCTTGAATCAGGTTATCCATTTCCCACGGCCATGTTTCGATTTCGTGTGGCGGCGGATGGATAGAGGGCATCATACTGCTTTGAACAGGGGGTGAAGGCGGGGCCACGCCGACGCTGAAAGTTACTCTCTTTTTGAGCCACCCGGGAGTTTTGGTGTCCAGCTGGTTTCACACGCCGGGTTTTGCAAAGGGAGAAATCGTCCGGCAGCTTGCACAATGCGTTGATCTGATCGGCCATCATGGATTTTACGATGGGAAATAAATCCAACTCATTGAGGTAGGGCAGCAGATGCAATGCATCCAGTCGCACGTCGGGATGTTTATCAGAGACTGCTTTTTTTAAAGCCGATAGTTGTTCTTTTGATCCGAGAGGGTGTGTAGGAGTTGCGCTCCTAAGCGCCTGAGAAGGGGGTGGCTTTCTTGCCGTAATGCAGAAATCAAGGCATAAGACACTTTTTGTTCCGCGAGCAGTTGTAAGGTGAGTCGGGCGAGATGGAGTCGTTCTAAGGGATCGATTTGGGATCAGCGGCGGTGAGCATTTCTCGCCAGGATGGGAGGACTGAACCATCTGCATCAAGGAGTTTAAGGACCCAATTGGCGCTGGCCTGCACTTCCTCATCGGGATGGGCTTGATCGCTTTGTAGGGCTTTTCGACCGCGTTCATCGGGTAAGGTGAGGAGTAAGGGCATCCCCAAACCTGCCATTGCGGACATTGGCTGGCCTTGATGATTTGAAGCAGTTGAATTTGCAAGGTCTTGAGGCACGCTCCAACTGAGCCGAATCGCGCGATGCAGGACATCCGCATCAAGTTGCTTGATAGGTTTATCAAGTAACCGCTCAATGAGATTCCCTCGAATTCCAGCGACGGGGATGGTTTCGAGTAACTCCCAAGCGGTTTGCCGGACATCTGGATCGGAATGCGTCAAATAGTTGGGTAGTGTTTTAACAAGGTCTTCAAGGGGCATCCCGTGCATCATCGCCAAACGGTGTGACAAGTTCTCGGGCTGTGCTTGTGCTAAGGCGGTTAAAATCACTTGCTCATAAGGCAACCGCTTGGAATTTGCTCTGAGTGGTGCTATTAACAATCCCAATGTGGTAAGTCCTACCGCCGTTGCGAAAATCCGTCGAGAAGGTTTGCTGCCGATTCGCGCCAAAAAGCAGCAGAATGGAGCTTCATTAAAGTCAGCAAGGTCAAACCCCTTCACACACGACAGGAATAACATCTCAATAAGTCAAGGAGATTGCAAGAGCTCATGTTAAATCGACCGATTGGAAAAATATGCGCCACCTGCGGCTAGACGCCTGAGATCGCTTTATGACAAGATATCAATGTGGAATCTCATTTTGGCAAGGTCGTATTCGATCCTGCCCATTCCAATGTCTCTGCATTGGAGATTGATGAAGCGATTCCTGAATCTCAATGGACGCGCCCACTGTCAGTCACTGCTTCCAACGCTGTTGGGAGCCTAGAAATCGAGGTATCGCCCCATGGCTCTTCAATTACCCACTTCTGGCAATCTTTCCGAACCCCACAACAAGCCATCTTAGCCAAATTCAAACGGATTCCGTTCTTTAATGGCCTCAGTGATGACGAACTCTTGGGAATTTCCAGCTATTTTGCCGAATTCCCATGCGTCCAAAGACACCATCATTTTTTACGAACTCGATGAGCCGCAAAAAAGTGGGTCCAAGATTTATTTTGTCGAATCGGGTTCGATCAAGCTGGTCAAGTATTCCAACGAGGGCGAAAGCACCATCGTTCGTCTTGCCACGGCAGGCGAATTTTTTGGTGTGACGGGCGCCCTGACGGGGCAAACCTACCCGTTTTCGGCGGAAGCCTTGGTCGATAGCACTTTACTGTCTATTGGGCGGAACAATTCCAAAAGCTTATCGGCCTCTATCCCAAGCTCGCCATCAACATGATTGTGGCCATGGGGGAAGTGCTGTGGTTCAACTATGCCACGCACAATCAAGTGGTCAAAAAGAGTGAAGCGCGGGTTGCTAAAATCTTGCTGCATCATATGAAGCGAGATGGCTTTGAAGAAACCGCCGAAGGCTACCAGCTTAAGATCCAGCTTCCGCACGACTATATTGCCAGTATGACGGGCATTGCCTACGAGGAGTCGGTGCGGATCATTAGCCGCCTGAAAAAGCAGTTTGATTGCATTCAATACTTGCGTGGTGGCAAGATTTTGGTTACCAATTTGGCCGCACTGAAGACCGTCGCCCAAGACGAGCCTTAGCGTTTTCGTTAGAATAGAGACGTGACGTTGTCGGCAAAGGCCGCATAACACATGGATTTAGCATTTACCGTCATCTGTACCCTGCTGCTCTTAGGGGGCATTGTCTGGGCGTGTAGTATTTTTACCAACGCCATCGAATGGCTGGGACACCGCTATAACCTCTCCGAGGGCGCAGTCGGAAGCGTTTTGGCGGCGGTGGGAACCGCCTTGCCAGAAACCATGGTGCCCATTATCGCCATTGTCGGGGGCTGGTGGGCCGCTCAGAGCATGGGGGCTGTGGAAGCTGCGCAGCATATGGAAGATGCCACGCATATCGGCGTGGGCGCGATTCTCGGGGCGCCGTTCTTGCTCAGTACGTTGGCGATGTTTTTATCGGGGCTTGCCGTTTTCTTCTTCGCGAAAAAAGGGGTTCGAGGGACCGTCTTGCTCGTCGATCTCTATCTCTTCAAGCGGGATCTGCAATATTTCTTTCCGGCCTATGTGTTTGTCTTTTTGGCCAGTTATCTCAGCCTCCCGTGGCTCAAGTGGATTTTGGGGGTGGTCTTAATTGGCTGTATGTGACCCTATGTCTATCGCACGCTCAAAATTGAACACATGCCGGATGAAGAGTTTGAACTGGAGCCGTTGATGCTCGCGCCAAGCAGCAAAATCGGCGATGCCGAGCCGCCGTCCTGGCTGATCCTCTTGCAAACGTTTTTGGGTTTGGCGCTCATTTTTGTGATGGCACACTTGTTTGTCGATCAACTGGAACACCTCTCGACGATTCTGCATCTTTCGCCGTTAATTATTAGCCTCATTCTCACGCCCATTGCGACGGAATTGCCCGAGAAATTCAACAGCGTCGTGTGGATTGGTAAACGCAAGGACAATCTGGCCTTGGGGAATATCACGGGGGCCATGGTGTTTCAAAGCTGCATCCCAAACAGCGATTGGGTTGTTACTAACGCCGTGGGTCTTGGATACGGAAGGGTTACTCAGTGTCTTGCTCTGCTTGGCATCCGCCGGCTTACTGTATGGTGTGACCGTCTATAAACGCACACTGACGGCTGGAACGCTGCTTTGGGGTGGTTTATTTTATGTGCTATTTCTCGTGGCGAGTTTTTGGAATGCGCTGTCGATGCAACCTGGACGGGCTTGGTAGCAGATGTCACGGGTGTTCGTAAAAAAGTATTGACGGTTTTTGGAACCCGTCCGGAGGCCATTAAAATGGCACCGGTGATTAAAGCCTTAGAAGCAGAGCTGAGGTGTGATCGCTGGTCTGTGTGACCGCCCAGCACCGAGAAATGTTGGATCAGGTCTTGGCCTTGTTTGAAATTCAGCCCTGATTTTGATCTCAATGTGATGACGCCGAATCAGGATTTGTGGGCACTCACGAGTAAGGTTTTACTTGGAATGCGAGATGTCTTGCAAGCAGCTAAGCCAGATGTGGTCTTGGTTCATGGGGATACGACGACCACGTTAGCAACCAGTTTGGCGGCCTTTTATGCCCAGATTCCCGTGGGGCATGTGGAAGCGGGTTTGCGCACGTTTGATAAATATTATCCGTTCCCCGAAGAAATCAATCGCGTGGTTTGTGATCAAATCGCTAGTTTGTATTTCCCACCCACGGAGCGATCGGCTGAGAATCTGCGTCAATCAGGAGCGAAAGAACATCAGATTTTTTTAACGGGCAATACGGTTATTGATGCGTTATTTTTATACGCTAAAAAATACACCAAGTGGTATTCTACCGGTGACGCTTTCGCCGGATCAGCGTATGATTTTGGTGACCGTGCATCGGCGAGAAAATTTTGGGGAGCCCTTGTTGCGAATTATCGACTCGCTCAAAACCCTGTTGGAAGAGTTTCCAGACGTTGTGATTGTCTTGCCCGTGCATCCAAATCCGAATGTCAAAACGGTTTTAGAAACTGAATTGGGATCGTTGGATCGAGTGCAGTTAATTCACCGCAGGATTACGCTCCGTTTTGCCAGTTGATGCAGGCCGCGCATCTGATCTTGACGGATTCGGGTGGCGTGCAAGAAGAAGCCCCCTCTCTCTCAAAACCCGTCTTGGTTTTGCGAGACGAGACGGAACGTCCCGAAGCGGTGTGAAATGGGAACCGTCAAACTCGTTGGCCCCAATCCAGAGAAGATTTTAGCCGAAGCTCGAAAATTGCTGACCGATTCCAATGCGTATCAGGCGATGGCGCAAGCCGCCAACCCCTACGGCGATGGCTTGGCTGCAAAGCGCATTATAGAAGCACTCAGTCACAAAGTTAGATCTTTTGTCAATTTTTTGTTTCTTTGAAAGGCAATTTTTTTTATGCGTCATTTTTTAACTAATATTCACATACTTAACTAAAGGGATAAATGATGCAAATTAATTCTGTAAGACTCAACAAAACTGTAAATCCCTCTGTAAATCCTATTGCTTTTGGCTTACATCATTCATCTTCCCCTGATGACTCAAAACCCTCTAACTCTTCAAGTACGCAAGTTAAATCTCCATGGACGGATTTAATGATGGGTTTAATACAAAATTCTTTTGAAGGATACCCTTGGGTTCTAAGGAATATATGGCACAGACTAATTCAGTTAAGCTATCAATTCTTATGGCACACACGAGCAAGTGCATTAACAATTTCGAAGCTTTTATTGGTGATCTGCATGCTTTCGTTGATGATATCCCTTCTTTTTTGGTCAAGTCTTTAAAAACTCTTCCTAATCAGCCTCCTATCAATTCATCATCCGAACCACTTATAGACCGTATCAAAGTGTTAAATACTCAGCTGAAAGAATTTTCTGATCTCTCTGAAATATTACACGAAGAACTTAATAAATTGGAGAAGATGAATTCACAAGATTTAAATAAAGAGAAAAATACTTGGCAATATCGTCTTTACCAAAAAATCTCTAACTCAAATTGGTTAAAAAGAGTATTGCAACCTACTCTACTCAAGCAAGGAAAAAAGTCTTGAGGAGGCGTTAGTTGATGCAGATCATATGATGAAAAATAGCGAGTTTTTACCAATTTTAAGAATCCTTGAACCCGTTGTTCGGAGAGTTAATGGAGCGGATGAGGTTCACAGCAATATCAATAGATTAAAGCGTCAAATGGATAAATATAAACAAGCTGTATGTAAAGCCCAAACAGAATTAGCAGACTTAGCCAATATGTCGAGATTCTCAACAGGCGTTATCTAAATCTGAAAAAATAAAGAAACTATTTAATTCATCAAACTATTGCTATCAATTCTGATAAGATTTGCTCGAACGAAATGGAATGCACCAAGGCACTGGCTTGCAAGGTTTCGTGTTTGGCGGTTTCGGTTTTGGCATAGCCCAGTAAGCCGTAGCGTTCTAAAATGGGTGCTGACTGAGGAATAAGTTTCCAGGATTTCCATTAAAGACAAGGTTTCAAGCTTGGTCATGACAAAATAGGCTCCTCTAAAACAGGGGGTGGTGACACGGGTTGATGAGCAGGCATTGCCTGTGAGATGGCTTGCATCAGTGATGCCGCCGGTAGAATCTTGTTTTGCAGGTTTTTACCATTGGGGGCACCGGATTTCGGTAACACAAATCTCGTAAACCCCAGTTTTTTGGCCTCTGCCAATCGCAGTTCAATTTGGCTAATGGGCCGGAGCTCTCCAATCAGGCCAATTCCCCCATGACCACGGTTTCGGGTTGCAAGGCAATATTATACGCACTGCTCACAATCCCAAGGGCAATGGCGAGATCAGCGGCAGGTTCTTTGATTTTCAACCCGCCGACGACGTTGACATAAATATCTTGGCGAGACAGCTCTAGTCCCAAGCGTTTTTCTAAGACCGCGACAATCTGGTTGAGTCGGGCACCATCCACGCCGTTGGCCACCCGACGCGGCGCCGCGTATCCGGCGGTGCCCACCAAGGCTTGAATTTCGACCAGCAGCGGGCGACTGCCTTCGAGCGTGGCAAAGACGACACTGCCTGGTTCTTGGGCGTAGCGATCTTCGGAGAGAAAGACCTTGCTCGGATTATCAATCCCCAACAGGCCTTGGCTGGTCATTTCAAACACACCGACTTCATTGACTGCGCCAAAGCGATTTTTGGACGCTGCGAATGAGACGTAAGTTAAAAGTTAGCGTAATGATCGCCTTCGATATAAAAAACGCCATCGACCGTGTGTTCGAGGAGTTTAGGGCCGGCGACTTGCCCATCTTTGGTGACATGGCCAATCAAGATAATCGTAATGTCCAAGGATTTGGCAATGCCCATCAGCGTGTTGGCACATTCCCGCAGTTGCGCCGGACTCCCCGCCGAGGAGGATAAGGCCGATCCACGACGGATTGAATGCTATCGATAATGGCGACATCGGGGCGACTCGTCTGGAGTTCCGCCACAATCTCCGGTAGTTGGGGTTTGCGGGAGCATCAGAATGCGCTCTCCCGTCAGGCCTAGACGCGTGGCACGGAGTTTGATTTGTTGCGGAGATTCTTCACCCGCAACCCACAGGACGGTTTTTTGTCGCTGGCCAAGTTGTTCGGCCAGTTGGAGCATCAATGTCGATTTGCCAATCCCCGGATCTCCCCCAAACAGCAGATAAGCCCCTGGCAACAAGCCCCCGCCCAAGACCCGATCGAGTTCGTCAATGCCGGTGGAATAGCGGGTCGTGGCTGGTGTCGAGTTGGACATCCGAGAGCAATGGCGGCGTGATCGGTGAAAGTACCGACCGAGCAGAGCCGGTTGAGGCAGAGGTGGTGATTTCAACGATCGTATTCCATTCAAGGCATTCGGGGCATCGGCCTAAATACTGGCGGAAAGCTGGCCTCGCAGGCTTGGCATTTAAATTGGGTTTTTTGTTTCAGTTTTGACACAGTGATTGTCTTTCACGAAGGAATCTCTATTATTGTATTGGTTTAAGGTTTTATATTCCAGAGAGAGATAAAAAATGAGATTATCAGCAACATTCTCGCCAAGTTTGGTGCAGTTTTTATCGACTACGATTGGAAAGAACTTCGAATTAAAGAAGTTCACCTCACGACAGGTTATGCTGCGACAAATGCTGGTATCCCCACAGATGATACGGTGATTTTTTCAGATGAAACTGTGATGGCACGCTCTGAAGAAATCAGACAATTAACTACTGAATTGTCAAAAGGCCAACTCCAACCCAGTCCAGAAACGACAAAACGAATATTTGAGGCTATAAAATCAGCTCCGCTAGTTGACAATCCTTTTGAAATTGGGACAGGTATGCCACCCACAAAGAAAGATATGAAAGGTGTACAATACGGTGAGTATACTGGTTATCGGGTTTGAAAAAGTATTATCAAAAGTTTATTAAATCCCTTGATCCAACTCAATATCGTAAACCAGCAAGGGTTACAAAAGCGATTGTTGACGATCAAAACAGTCCTGACCTAGAGTTACACTACATCAAGAAAAATTGAACGTACTTTGTTACAGATCAATAATTAAGCTCATGTAGGGGTTTTTAAAATACATCTTCAAATTGATCGGGGTAATCGGCTAAAAAGCCTGTATTTTGGTTTGTACCGGAAGGGATTAACGAACTTCCCCAACTCGGCGTTGGAGTTGTATTGGGTGTACTCGGTAAGTATTTTTGATAGGTTTTTGACTGAGGTGTATTTTGAAGATTGACCGGTGTGTGTTCGGGTAGTTCCGATAATGTGGTAATTTGGGTGGCGGTTGCCCCTAATACCAGTTTTTTACCCCCCACTTGTGCAATCCAAATTTCTTGCCCCGGACGAAATTTGTTCACGGGACAAACTTGAATCCCAGAACGAGGGTCAAGCAGGGCGGCGGGCGTGGTCGGGATGGATGTGGGTGGTGTTTGCGATCCGGTCTTGGGTTGTGCCAAATGGGTGAGGACATCACGGCTTGGGGCTGCTTGCGAAACACATGTGCCATTATAAAAATCACCGCGACCACCAAAATCAACCAGCCCGCCCACACCCATCAGGTAATCGGCGGAAGTAAATCGGCTGCTGTTTTTTTTGATTGTCGGAAAAGATGGTCTCCAAGGGCTGTTCGGATTGAGGCGTCATAGAGGACGATGGCTCTAAGTCGAGTGGGGGTAACGCTTCTGGATTCTCCACTAAGGGGAGATCTTCGGCTTCATAGACAGGGGCTTCGGCAACGGTGGGTGCGCTGTGAGGGATCTCTTCTGCAAACACCGTAGAAACCCCAATAGCAAGAACAATCCCCCGCAGAATAAGACGTGCTTGAGGGTCTTGCCGGAGAACCGGTTCGGACGTTGATGATGAATGGGGTGTTTAACCAACAGTTGTCCCAGCCTGTTTCAGCCACGTTTTTTCTATTATAGCCAAAGCCGTGATGGGAAAAGTCGGTTTAGCCAGACATGGCCTTCTGCATGGCTTCAATCTGCGAATCTAAGCCAAGGAGTTCGGCATAGAGACGTTCCATATCATCCCGTTCAGGGAGTAACCCCAGGAACTGCAAGGCCGAAATATCCAGCGGGTACATTAAGCCATCTGATCCCACCCCGTGACCGCCAATCATCGTAAATACATCCGACAGATGCACAATATTGACCAATTGCTTAATGGTTGTTGAAGTGGTTGAGGGAAGGGAAGAAGGATGATGGTGATAGCCAATGACCCACACCAGATGATCGGGAAGACTCCAGCGTTTTGGCGACTTCCATCCCGACGTCAGTGTGATTTGCGCCGACAATTTTTTCTTCGGCGGCATCATACGAACATTTCTCTTTGCTGACCAAGGCTTCAAGGGTCTCACGCTGGGTTTGGACAAAGCGATTCATCGCAATCTTGCCAATATCTCTGAGTAACCCTGCTACGCAGGCTGTCTCCGGATCGTCATAACCTGTCTTTAGCGCGAGATGACGGGCATAGGCGCCACACGTCAGTGCATTTTGCCAGAGGGCGCCTTTTTCGAGGGCATAGCCTTCGACGGGGCGGTTAAAAACCCATGCGAAATAATCGTAATAATGACCCGTTTGAGTTCGGTATACCCCAGAATCGAGACGGCTTCGCTAATCGAGCCGATTTTGCGGGAGAAGCCATACTCCGCCGAATTACACAGCTTGAGGATTTGAGAGGTTAAGGCGGGATCTTTCATAATGACTTCCGCCAAGGCCGTGGCTTCCCAATCCGGATCATCGAGCATCCGATTGACCTGAGCGCCACTCTGGCAGCTCAGGCAGGCTTTTTCCATTTCTGCCAAAATGGTTTGTAGACCGATTCGGATGTCACCTGAGTTGTCCTTTCCTCACCAAAAAGTGTTTCGTTAGAGTATGCGCGGGGTTTCCCCGGGATAAAAGACGGTTACTTGGCCAGTTTGCACTTCGAGGCTAATGGTTCGGGGCTTGTTCCCGCCGGTTTCGGTTTTTTCAATGGATCAACCCTTCACGGGTCAAAATCGTTCGGGCCGCAATGGCGTTGCGGGTGCCGATGTTGAGTAAATTCCCGCCGCCCCCCGCCAAATTGAATAATTGAGACCCGCCAATGAGCTTAAAGAGAGTGGTTGCGGGATTCATTTGTTTTTGTCGAAGTTCCGCGACAAAGGCAGGCAGCCCGGTGTCCACATATTTCAGTGGCGCCGCTTCGAGATGCGATCCCATTTGACTGTCTGGCAACGCCATATGAATCATCCCGGCTAAGCTTTGGCTGGCATCATAAGCGACAATGACCAAGCTGGTGGCGACCCGAACGGCACGCAGGATTTCCCGAGGATTTTTGCTCAAGAGCATTTGCCCCAGGTTGCAGCATTGTTTCTTTATCGGCTGTGATGACCATTAACGAAGGCCTCCAGCGGGTTTGGCCGAATCGATTTTGAAGGAATGGAGCATCTGATCAATTTCGTCCTGTAAATCCAAGGCTTCAACATACCACGATTCTAACAACACATTGGCCTCTCGGGGCAAGCCTAAGACGTCAATAATACTCTCATCAAAGGGATACATTAGACCATCGGACCCCCACACCCTTACCCGTCATCATGGTAAAGAGTTCGCCGACATGCACAATCGAGACCAGTTGACGGGTTTGGGCGTCAGTATCGGCTGGGAGTTGGGCGGGGTCGGTGATGGTATTGAATCACCCGAATCAGGTTGGGCGGAAAGTTCCAGCGCTCGGCAATACAGCCGCCAATTTCTGAGTGGTTATAGCCAATAATTTGAGTTTCGGCATCGGCAAAAGACGAGCGGGCTTCGAGGGCCGCCGCTTGAACCTGAATATGCTTGCCTTTCAGAAAACTGTGTAAGGCGATTTTTCCGATATCTCGGAGTAACGCGGCAATAAAGACCAGTTCGGTGGGTTCAAAGGCCAGTTTTTTGGCAACGGCCTTAGAAAAGATGGCACACGAAACCGCGTTTTCCCAGAGCGCGCCTTGCTCCAAGCCATAGCCTTCCACAGGCCGATTGAGCATGCTGTGAGAAATAATCGCGTATAACATCTGCTTGAGGGCATTGGAACCCATAATGGCAATGGCTTCGCTGATGGTGGAGACTTTTCGAGGTAGGCCATACATCGCCGAATTGGCGAGCTTCAGAATTCGGGCACTGAGGGTGGGGTCTTGCATCACAATTTCAGCGACTTGTTTGGCGTTGGACTCATCCATATCCAGTAAAGCGTTGGCTCGCAGTGCCACCACTGGAATGCCTTGCATTTTGTCGACGTGTTCGAGAATGGCTTCTAAACTTACGCCAGTCAGATTTTCACGCATGAACCTTACGGACTCCCAAACCCTGTTTATCCGTTATACCATTTTGAAAGGCCCCTTCGTTCCTCTGCCCGAACGACCTTTTTAGGAAAAGACCATGATCGTCCAAAACCTGCTGAATCGCTTGTTGTTTGCCGGATTTCTGGCCGTATTTTTTGCGGGTGTGGGTTGTTTGGGCTGGCATTACGGACATTATACGTGGTCGCAGGCGCAAACACCCGCGCTGTCTACAGCGGAGATCCTGCGGGTTCGGCATCTCACCCATCAGCTTCGGCAAGCCGAGTTGAAAAATGCACACTTGACCTTTGAGGCGACCGCCCTGTCGGTTCGGGTGAACCGCTTTTATCGGGATACTCAGGATGCGCAGTTATTGACTTTGTCTCGTGCTTTGGGGCTGGCTCCCCTCTCAGGAGAAGGGGTAGTGATTACTCTTAATGACAGTGATAAGCCCTTTTTGCTGGATCTCAACCCGAATAGCGGGATTCTGCACAATACGGATTTGGTGGCCGTGGTGAATCAGCTTTGGTCGGCAGATGCCCAAGCCATTGCCATTAATGGGCATCGGGTGACGGAAAAAACTGCCATTACGTGTGATGGGCCGATTATCTTTTTGGATCACACCCGAATAGCCCCGCCATTTCGGCTCGAAGCCCTGGGTAATCCCGCCCGACTTTCTCAGCAACTGGATGCCAAAGACGGGTATCTGACGGTGTTAAAAAATGCGGGCTTGGGCGTGTCGATGAAGCCGCAACCGCAACTCGCCTTGCCAGCCGCCTCTTAATACTCCCCTCCAGGGAGGGGGTTCCAAGGGGGAGGGAACGGACCCCTTGGCCAAGATTGAAGGATAGAAGAGAATAAACGTCAGTTGCCTTAAGGTTTAAAAAGTCTTGGCAGCTCACTTGCTTTTCCCATAGGCTATAGAGGATATGTTTCGACTCTTACTCTCGATCCTGCCACCGTTGCTCGGCCTCGTCCTAGGGGTTGTCATTGCGATGAACCAAAAACTCGTGGTGACCGAAGAACTCTCGATTTTCTTGGCGGTGGCCCTGATGATCACCTTGGATCTCTTGGTGGAAGGCGTCTCCCAGTTCTTTAGTCGCCGATTTAGCTTTCGCGCGATGCTACTCACCTACCTGCTGAACCTGCTGTTTGCCTATCTCATCCTGACCGTTGGCACCTTGATGCACATCGATCTCTATATCGCCATCTTTATTGTGTTTGGGATCAAATTGTTTAGTAATTTGTCGTACATTTCGCAAAAATTCTTTTCAAAATGGCAGATTTAACGCATAATCGCCGTAGCGAATCAGACTGGGGCAATCAATAACCCGCACGTCTTGCTGATGTATGAAGAGGCCGTATCAGACGGTAGCAACGGGGATAGACACGATGAATACCTTTCAAAATGGATTTGGCTTTGATGCAACTGAGGGCAATGGCTTGTTCCCCTCGGAAGCCATTATTTCGGGCAGTTTGCCCGCCATGGATTCCAAGGCCATCATTAAAGTGGTGGGCGTTGGGGGCGGTGGCGGCAATGCCGTCAACCGGATGATCGCCAGTGGCCTCTCCAATGTTGAGTTCTGGGTGATGAACACCGATTCACAAGTTTTAGACAACGCCGGAACCCCACATCGCGTGCAAATGGGCACAAAAATCACCCGTGGCTTGGGTGCAGGGGGGAATCCTGCGATTGGGCAAAAAGCCGCTGAGGAAAGCCGTGATGACATTACCCGTGCCTTAACCGGTGCCGATATGGTCTTTATTACCGCTGGGATGGGTGGTGGCACCGGAACGGGTGCAGCAGCCGTTGTGGCCGAAATTGCCCGTGAACTGGGTGCGCTGACCGTTGGTGTGGTGACCCGTCCCTTCGGGTTTGAAGGCCGTCGTCGTCAACAACAAGCCTTACAGGGCTTAGAGTCCCTGCGGGAAGCCGTCGATACCTTGATTGTCATCCCCAATGACAAGCTCATCGAAGTCGTTGAGCGTCGCACGTCGATGCAAGAAGCCTTTAAGTTCGCCGATGAAGTCCTCCAACGCGGGGTGCAAGGCATCTCGAATATCATCACCGTCCCGGGCTTAATCAACGTCGATTTTGCCGATGTTAAAGCCGTCATGAGCATGGCGGGCTCGGCGATTATGGGCATTGGCGTGGCCTCTGGTGAAGGGCGTGCTTTAGAAGCCGCACGGAAGGCCGTCAATTCGCCGTTGCTGGAAACTTCGATTGTGGGGGCCAGTGGTGTGATTTTCAACGTCACCGGTGGAGCCGATATGACCTTGCACGAGGTCAACGAAGCCGCTGAAGTCATCTATGAAGCCGTGGACAAAGACGCCAACATCATCTTTGGCTCAGTCATTGATGAGCGGATTCAGGGTGAGATTCAAATCACCGTGATTGCAACGGGCTTTGAACTCAAGAACCGACGTGGTGAGCCGATTCAGCAAGCGGGTGGCGTCAATATTCCCCTGTTTAACCCAGGCGGATTGTTTGCTCCAGCGCAACCGGCACAAGCCTCGACGGCCTCAGCGCAACAAACCAGCACCAGTCTGTTGGATCGCCTGACGCAACCTGCGACCAATACGATCACGTCGCTGTTGCCACCGAAGTTGGAAGAAAAGCCAATCAATCCCTTGTTGGACAAAGACACTGCCTCTTCGGGAAGCTTGCAGGAAGCGGCGCGTCGCTTGCTCGACCTGCCGGATTTCTTGAGCGGCCGGAAGAAATAATCTTTTAGTCCGTTAACTTGCATCTAAACCCCGTTTTCGAGAGGATCGGGGGATGACAACGTTGATCCCATCACTGACGATTCCCTGTTTGGGAGGACTTCGACCCCTGGACGATACGCCAGATGGCTTGTTTGTTCTCGATCAGACGCTGCTGCCACATCAGGTAGCATTTCGTACGCTCAAAAGCGTCTCGGAATTGATCACCGCAATTCAAGCCTTAGTGGTTCGCGGCGCACCTTTGATTGGGATTGCCGGAGCGTATGGCGCTTGCCTTAGTGCGAAAACCCATCTTCATTTGGCTTTGCCGGATTTTACAGAAAGACTCACCGCAGACATCGCTGCAATTCGTGAAGCACGCCCCACTGCAGTGAACTTGATGTGGGCGATGGATCGCATGAAAAATCGCCTTCAAGCCCTGCTGACTCAGCCGCAAGAAACAAATCCAACGGAGATCTTAGCGGCTTTACAAGCGGAAGCCCAGCAAATTGCCGAAGAAGACGCTCAGATGTGCCTGGCCATGGGGCGACATGGGGCAGAGCTTGTCCCCACAGGTGCGCGGATTCTCACGCATTGTAACGCCGGTGCCCTCGCCACGGGGGGTATTGGCACGGCCTTGGGCGTGATTCGCACGGCCTTTGCCGCCGATCCATCAATACAAGTGTATGCCGATGAAACCCGCCCGCGCTTTCAGGGGGCCAAGCTCACCGTCTGGGAGCTACAACAGGACGGGATTCCCGTGACGTTGCTCGCCGATAATATGGCCGCATGGGCGATGCAGCAAGGCATGATTGATGTGGTGCTGGTTGGGGCGGATCGGATTGCTCGCAATGGCGACAGTGCCAATAAGATTGGAACCTATGGCTTGGCCTTGGCGGCAAAAGCCCATGACATCCCGTTTTACGTGGTCGCGCCGAGTTCGACAATCGATGCGGCACTTGAAACCGGCGCCGGCATTCCCATTGAGCAGCGTCATGCGGATGAGGTGCGCTGTGTGGATGGGGTATCTGTCACGCCTTCAGCAACGGCCGTTTATAATCCGGCGTTTGATGTCACCCCAGCCCATTTGATTACGGGAATTATTACTGAACAGGGACGATTTTCCAGCCCCTACCATCTTGCTTAAGTGTATAGCCTCGTTCTTCCAGTTGTTGAACAAAAATTTCACGTGAAATCCTAGACATATTATTGATAGTAGCTAGGGTAATTTGATGACGATTGAGTAAAACAGTGATTTTTTTTGGAAGAGCTTCGGAATGAAGGGGTTTTTGGCCTTTCCCCGAAAAGCGAAGGGCTGCGATTGAAGTCATGATCCTAGTCTCCTATGTATGAACATGGCTTCATGAAAACAAAACCGTTTTTGAAATTGCAACTTAAAGCGCTATTGTAAACTGGTTGTTTGCATTTGTTGCGAGATCTGCAAGAACGTACTTAAGACCAGTGGTCCCAGAATCACGACGAACAACTGAGCTGAAGCGCTATCTAGCGGAGGAGCTCTCAAAAAATGTTGAACCGACAAATGATGCCAGCTCAACATTTTTTGAGAAAGGGGGCTTATACGTTCAGCATTAACACTTTAGCTTGTGCCAAAATGTCAGTTGGTTCGGCTCGCTTTGTCCAATCAGATTCAATAAAGGCATATTGTATTTTGCCTTGTCTATTGATGATATAGGTGGCGGGTGTGGGCAACACATAATTTTTGTCCACATTATAATCTGCCAAATCGACGCCAAGAGCAGCTTGTAATTCTTTAAAAGAATCTTCTACTTTAAACGTTATGCCAAACTGGCGTGCGACATGATTACCAATATCACTTAAGACTTCAAATTCGAGCTCATTTTTTTGCTGTGTTGATAAGCTGTGATCTGGCGTTTGGGGTGAAATAGCAACGAGCATTATCCCTAAGTCCGTAAACTGAGGCAGTAACTTTTGTAAGGATCTCAAATATAAATTACAAAATGGACACCAATCGCCTCGATAAAAGGACAATACAATGGGGTTTTGGGTGAGTATGTCATCCAAAACCACCTTATTTCCTTGAGCATTCGGTAACTCAATATTTTTTGGAATGCTATCTCCTAATTTGAGGCTGTTTTTTTCAATATTCAACGCAGCTAATCGTTCGATATGTTGACCGAAAGTCTGCAATTGATCAGGTGATAATTTACCTGCTAAATTTTGAGAAAATGCTGTGAGTTCTTGAGAGAGGTTCATAATGAGAGGGTTCCTTTCTGATAAAAGTCGGTTTCTAATACAAGCGCAGTTATTTTTGAAGAAGTTAAATGTTTAACATCTTCATTATTCAGATATGAGATCTCGAAATCTGTTCGATATCTAACAAATTGAGGCGGTTGAAAAAATAACGTTTATTGCAAGCTCGTGGTTTGCATTTGTTGCGAGATCTGCAGAAACGTACTCAAGACCAGTGGCCCCAGAATCACGACGAAAATCCCTGGGAAGAAGAACAGGTAAATCGGCAAGACCATCTTCACACTTATCTTATTGGCCGCCTCTTCCGCCCGATGCAACCGCTTGGTGCGCAACGTCTCGGATTGTACCCGTAAGGCCGTCACGACGCCCGTTCCCATCTCATAGGCCTGCACCAAGGCATTAATTACTGCATTGAGATCATCTACGCCGGTTCGGGTGGCTAAGCCCATCAAGGCTTCCTTGCGAGACTTTCCGAAACTGATCTCTTTGGAATAGCGAATCAGCTCGTCTTTGAGAAACTCCGAGGTCTGCACCGATTCAATCTTGGTGATTTTTTGAATTGCCTGATCGAGGCCCAAACCGGCTTCCACGCAGATGACCAGCAAGTCTAGAAAATCGGGCAGGGCCTTGCGAATACTGGTTTGGCGTTTGCCCGCTTGTTGAATGAGCCAGACAATCGGCAGGAAAAAGCCCATAAAGCCAAACATCCCCACAAATAAAATGGTCATGCCAATATCGCCGCCAACCGCAAAGAGCATAAAAGCCATCAGTGCGGGGACGCCAACAGCCGTCATGCAATGGATGCCGATGTAGGTTTTAAAATGCGACGGGCGATCATAGCCGGCTTGAATCAACTTTTGGCGAATCCAAGACTTCCCGCTCAAAGGGACAATGAATTGAATTTTTTCCGAGATCTGTTGTGCCATCGGAAGAAGAACCCGCTGGCTAAAGGTGCCGGTATACATCGATTGCCGACGTTTGGTTTGGCCGCTTTGTGACACACTGCTACTGCTCGAGCTAGCTAAGACTCCTTCCACACTGGCGACTCGGGCTTGCACTTGCTGTTGGCTGCGAAGTTGCATGATGCCCAGGCCAATCATCGCAAAGGTGGCGAGCACCAGAACGGGGACAATAAACATCATCAAACCATCCATGGCTTACACCTCCAGCGTCACAATTTTCTTGAGGACGATGCCGCCCATCAACTGCATAAAACACGCAAACACCATCAAAGCAATGCCAATGGGGTGTTTAACGAATGTGGACATCATATCGGGCATCATCAAATTAAATACGCCCGCCAAACCAAACGGAATACAAAAGACAATAATTGCTGAAAGCTTCCCTTGTGCCGACAGCGCAGAGACTTTGCTCAACAGTTTATACCGCTCGCGAATGGTGGTGCTCAGATTATTGAGCAATTGCGCCAAGTTCCCGCCGGTTTCTTTTTGAATCAGAACAGCGGTAACGAATAAAGCCACATCCGGATTTTCCATCCGCTTGGCCAAGCCAATGAGGGCATCTTCTTGCGTCGAACCAAAGTTCATTTCGGCAGCGACCTTACCCATTTCCGTAGACCACGGATCTTCAAAACTATCGGCGACTTGTTGAATGGCACGGGTAAAACCATAGCCGGATTTAAAACAATTGACGAGTGTATCGAGAACGTCTGCAAACTGGGCTTGGGCCTTGTTCATGCGCATCATAATTTTGATGGCCAAGAAGAGCTTGGGGACAAATAAGCCAAACAGCCCGCCCAGCAAACAAAAGAAAAACCCTTGATCCATCGCCAACACCAAAACAAACCCCACCACAGCCGTTGCAATGGAGAGAACCACAAACTCGTTGGGTTTCATCATCAAATTTGCACGTTCAATATCCATATCAAGATGCTGCATAAAGGCGGTTTGATCTTTTTTCTTCCGACGCAAAATATAATGCTGTTGCTGAATTTTTTTGAGTTGTTCCTTGGCCGCCGCCTCATCGCTAAAAAGACTTTGAGCATAGGCTTTGGCTTGATCCTGCTTTCGGAAAAACGCAAAATAGACGCCTGCAAAAATCATGAGGACGGCAGCACTGGCAAGACCGGAAAGCATCCATTCCATCGTCAAATTACCTCAAAAATTGTGGGATCAATCGGCGCACCGGACGCGAGAATGCGATCCAAAAACTTAGGCCGAACGCCCGTGTATTTAAACTCGCCCAAGATCTTCCCGTTTTCATCCACGCCTTCTTGCTTGAATTGAAAAATATCTTGCAGCAACACCACATCGCCTTCCATCCCGACAATCTCTGTGACGCTGGTGACTTTGCGGCTGCCATCCGAGAGGCGAGAGGCTTGAATAATTACATCGACGGCCGAGGCAATTTGTTCTCGAATCGCCCGTTGTGGTAGATCAAACCCCGCCATCATGACCAAGGTTTCCAAGCGGCGAATGGCATCTCGGGCGTTGTTGGCGTGAACGGTCGTGAGCGATCCATCATGACCGGTATTCATCGCCTGGAGCATATCGAGGGCTTCCCCAGCGCGAACCTCCCCCACCACGATCCGTTCGGGACGCATCCGCAAGGAGTTTTTAACGAGATCGCGCATCGTAATAGCCCCTTGCCCTTCAATGTTGGGGGGGCGGGTTTCAAGCCGTACGACGTGTTCTTGCTGTAACTGCAATTCTGCCGCATCTTCAATTGTGACGATGCGTTCATCGTGGGGAATAAAACTGGAGACGACATTAAGTAAAGTGGTTTTTCCAGACCCCGTACCGCCCGAAATAATAATATTGAAGCGTGCGTGAACACAGGCTTGAAGAACTTGTGCGGCCATCTCATTGAGCGAACCAAAGCGAATGAGGTCGTCAATTTTATAAGGATCAGTGGAAAATTTCCGAATTGTTAGGCACGGCCCATCAATGGCCAGCGGCGGAATCACGACGTTCACCCGTGAGCCATCTTGCAAGCGGGCATCGCAAAGGGGGGTGCTTTCATCGACGCGACGACCCACCCGAGAAACAATGCGATCGATAATTTGCATTAGATGCGCATCATCTTTAAATTGCACTTCACTGAGCGTTAGTTTTCCCTTGCGCTCGACATAGACCATATCCGAGCGATTAACCATAATTTCACTGACACTCTGATCCCGAATGAGCGGTTCGAGCGGCCCCAAGCCCATGGTGTCATCCAAGATTTCATCCACCAATCGCTCTCGTTCGTTTTGCGTGAGGAGTGCATTTTCTTCGAGGAGGAGTTCATTGACGGCTTGGCGAACTTGTTTTCGTAATTCGGTGGGATTCATATCGGCCAATTGACTGGGATCCAGCTCCTCAATCAAGCGACGGTGAATTTTACTGCGAAGTAAATCGGATTCGGTTTCTTTTTCTGTTTTTTCAGCCTTAATCGGTGGGGTTTCAGGACGCACAACGGATAATGTTTCTGCCACTTGTAAGGCTTCATTGACAGCGAGAGACGGCGCCTCTCCGTCTTTTTTAAAGCCACCCCACCCTTGTCTAACCAGCGACATTGGGCACCCCCGCTCGTCGGGTCAGTCTGCTTAAAAGTCCACCAGACTGTTTTTGCGCTTCGGGTTGGGTCGCTTTGTTGAGTTCAACGCCAGAAAGCTCACTGGCCAAGGTTTGAAAGGCCATCACAATATCCGATTGCGGTGAAACCTGCCCAAGGCTTTGGCCCAAGCTCATGGCTTCCACATTCAATTGCCAATTATTGGGAATCCGCGCATAAATGGGGTATTTAAACTCGGCTTCGAGGGCTTCATTACTCAAGCCCACAGAGGCTTTTAAATCCCAACGATTGAGGACGAGTTTAATTTTTTCCGTATCGAGATGTTGTTTCAGGAGTTCAATATATTGACGTGTCCGGTACAAACCTGGAATATCCAGCGATGAGACCAAGAGCATCATCTCAGCGGCTTCGACAAAATGTTGGTGATACGGGTCCACCACGTGTGAAGGCATATCCACTACAATATAGGCGTAATGTTCTCGCAGATAGAGTAAGACCCGATCAATGAGTTCGGGGGGATCATCGGATTTTCATCGAGGACGCTTTTGCACGCCACAATAATATCAAGACCGGTGGTGTGCTTGACGAGGATTTTTTGGAAGAGGGCATCATCAATGTCTTCTGGTTTTTCTGTTACCAAGTCTGACAGGGCGTAGCTGGCTTTAAAATTGAGCATCACCGCTGTGTTGCTAAACGTTTGATCCATATCCAACAAGGCCACGGGTTTGCGAGTGAGTTCGGCAAGTTGTTGGGCGGTATTAATTGCCACGGTGGAAGCACCGACACCGCCTTTGCTTCCAAAAACGGGAATGAGTTTGGAATGATTTGCCAACGCTGCGTTTTGACTTTGGTGGACTTTCAGTAAAAAGTTCCAGTGCTTCTCAAGCGCAGTTTTGAGAGCTTCAGGGTTGGCGGGGTATTGGATAAACTCTTTGACGCCGCAAGAGACGGCTTTAACAATAATATTGGGGTCCAACTCCCGATGTAGGGCAAACACCAACGTTTTATTATCGAGATTGTAATTAATGACTTCGACAAACAGACATGCGTCTAGTTCGCGATCTGTCATATCAATAATGAGTAAATCTGGTTTTTGTTTGTGCCAGAGGCTTTGGGCGTCGGCCAATTCCAAGACCACGCCATCAAACTCCACGAAATGAAACTGTTGGAGTTGTTTATGGAGTTTACTGCGAACCTCTTCCGAACTCGCAACCGCAATCACTTTTAAGGGGTTCATCACCACAATCCGGATCCATCCATCTTCAACTATGAGCGTCAACGTCAGCACACACGCATGGCCCCTCGTCGGCCATGGCGTCTAAAGACCGTATCGGCCAGAAGTCAATGGATCTTGAACAGGATTTACAATCGCATGTCGCCCGCTGGTTTTCGTAACAAAATCGCAATAATCAAGCAGCCAAATAGCATGAAATTGCTTTCAGTCGTCTTACTCCACCAACAAAAGGACCTATTTTAAGGATCGACTTGCGTCAATGGCCACCAATTGGACAGTTTCTATGCCCCCATCGCCGGTTTTACCGAGACCGGATGCGTTTGTATCGCTGCCGCCGACACAGTCGGTCTCACCGTTTCAGGGTGTAACGATTCAGTTTCCTCCTGGGATTATGCCGCAAGCCCCCCCCACTGCAGATAGCTTTACACGGCAATTCGTGATGATGCCTCAGCCGCTTCCTTATGGTTTTCAACCCACACAACCGATGCCCCAATATGTGATGGGTCAACCTATCTTAATGCCGGTGTCCGCCCCCTTTTCTCAAATGGTGATGCCGCCAGCCGCAACCCCACTGACTGCACCCACCATGGCGACGCCTGTGCCCGCCACCACACCAAAACCCATTGCCGCGCCAGTGAATCCTCCTCAGACGTCCGCATTGACTGGCGCAGAGACGCCTCCTGTGCAACCGGTTGAAACCCCGTCCCCAGCAGGTGCCACTGCCAAGCCTGCCACCACGCCCTTGGCCGAAACCACCCCGCCTAAAGTCGATTTGCTCTCGAAGCCTGAGAAACCCGAGACAGGTTATAAAACACCCGAGGAACGCAATCGGGCGATTTTGCACGATATCCTCGATAAGGGGCTGGATATGTATCCCCAAGCCCTGAAGGTGATTAAGCCGCAGTATATTGAGCAGTTGCGACAAGCCAATGACTCTCAGGAATTCACCACGGTGTTGGTTGATGCCTTGCTCGATACCGAAATGGGCAAACAGCTCAAGGCCTCCAAGAAAACCCTTAAGACCTTTAATTGGTTGATTAAACGGTTTGTTCGTCCGTTTGAAGAGCGGGTGATTAAGGCATTGCCCACCAAAATGCATCGGGAAACTGCACTAGAAGTCTTTAAAAAGCTCAACGAGTTCTTTGAGTTTAATCTCTCTACCGCGGATCAAGATAAGCTGGATCGTGCTTTGAATGCTCCCTACCCGCGGCGGAAGGTAATCCGTCCGGTCTTCAATCCGTTTGATCATGATGATCTGTTTGCGCCACGTCCCAATACCCGTCCAAGAGTGATTCGACTGGAAGATCTTCTCAAAGAAGGGATTTAGTAGAATCAGGCTTGTTTGCTAAGATTTCAATATGGAAAACGTCTTGCAAACGGCACTCAAAGAATGGGCGACGGTGGTTCGTGCATTGAGCACGGGGCAGCAGATTATCCTCTTTCGCAAGGGAGGGATTATTGAGCAACACGATCAGTTTGCGTTAGAAACCCCGAACTTTCTGTTGTTTCCCACGTTGTTGCATCAAGATCCCAGCCGCCTCAAGCCCGCTTATCAGGCTTGGGTTGCAGAAACCGAAGCCGAGCGCCCCGACCCTAAACAAATTCCCATTCAATATTGGGCGCAAACAACCGAGATTCTTGAAGCCAAGAATATTGAGCGTTTGCAAACCCTGCCGGAGGCGGTCACGGTGTGGAATCCAGAACATGTGATTAAAACTTGGTCCTGGGCGCCTGAAAAGCCTGCGTATATTCTTTTTTTGCGGGTTTACGCCTTGCCGCAGACCATTTGGATTCCCGATCAGCCTGCCTATAGCGGTTGTGTTTCCTGGATTGATTTGGCCGAACCCATTGCCCTCGATCAGAGTCAGCCTGTTTTGACGGATGAGGCTTATGCCCACCAAAAGGCCCAACTGATGGCCCTCTTATCCTCGTCAGCCCATCCGATTGCGTTTTAAATGTAACGTTTATTTTACAAACTAGCACGGGAATAGCAATCTTAGGTTTTATATTGTTTTTATTTTCTTAAGCAAGAGAGATTAATTTGGAGAGTTCACATCGATGAGCAGCATGAATATATTTGGTGGATTTAACGGTCTGAATGGTATCGGTGGTGGCTATGGCGCTCCCCGCATCGGCCGGCCGCAACCGCAACAAGATTTAAACCCGTTTTTACTCCTGAGCTTATTGGGTGAAGGGGATGACAATCCCCTCGCAGAATTGGGCTTGGATTTAGGCGATTTGGGTTTAGACAACGAACCCTCTTCCGCATTATCTGCTTACCCAGGTGTCAGTGGTCCGGCTCGTCCCAGTGCATCGATTAGCGAAGCTCAGTTTGATAAGGCATTCACTCGTCTGGCCAAAGGCAAAGATGATGATGACACGACCATCAGCAAGGATGACCTGAAGCGTCAGATTTTAATTGGTTCAATTACGGGTCGTGATGTTCGCAGTGCGGTGGCACTGCAACGGAATTTCGATGCGATTGATGCCAACAAAGATGGCAAAATCAGCAAAGATGAAGCTCGCGTTGCCAAAGCAAAAAATGGTAATCCCATCTTTAATATCGGCCTGACCGAATCCCTCAAAATCGATGGCGATAAATTTGTTCAAATTTTCTCCACCATTGCTGGGAAAGGCAAAGATGAAGATGATAAGACCTTGAGCAAGATTGATTTGCAAAACGCCGTCAAAGAACTCACGCCCAACAGCGACGAGCAAAAAGTGGCCAAAGCGTTGCTTGAGAATTTCGACCGAATTGATACCAGCAAGAGTGGTCTGATTTCAGGTGACGAAGCCAAAATTGGTCGGATGAAAAATGGCAAACCCATTTTTGAAATCCCAGGGGTCGTTGTACCTGCTGAAGAAGATAAGTCTGACGATAAAAAAGCGTTATTGCTGAAGTTATTACTCTCCGGCGGCGGCGGACAGGATTTACTCCCGCTCCTGCTGTTGACCTTGCTCGGCAAAGACGAAGATTAATTCTCGTTAATGTTTGTTGAAAAGCATCGGTTGCGATTTACGCAACCGATGCTTTTTCAGGAACAAGAGGGGTCTCATCTAGACGAATTTGGGTGTCGTGTTGTTTTTCTTGTTGGATGAGATCGCCAAAGCAATACATTTTTAACGTATTAGAAAGACCCATTAAATGCGTTTGTCCTGCACAAAACACAATGGGATCCATGGGATTGAGATAGCCTTTGCCGTGAATTGCATGCTCGGCCGCCAGTAAGGTTTCATCTGATGTCACACACGCATTGATTTTAACGGGATAAATGCCACGCAAAATATTGAGCGTCCGAAACACCTTGGTATGCGGGGTGAGGGCAATAATTGGCACATGTGGCTTGCTTTTACTAATGCGCTGGGCCATCGAACCTGAATAAGACAACACCACAATGGCAGTGGTATTCCCCGCTTCAGAGGCGTGGCAGGCGGCTTGGGCAATGGCTTGATGAAATTGAACGGGCTGATGATGCAGCATTTCTTCCACAATGTTATCGAGGTCGCCATTGTAGAGGGCGTTCTGGCTGAGCCGCGTTTCGGATTCCTCAATGATATTGGCCATCATCCGGACCGCTTCAATGGGGTATTGCCCGACCGCGGTTTCGCCAGAGAGCATCAAGGCATCACTGCCATCAAAGACAGCATTGGCAACGTCTGAGACTTCCGCTCGGGTGGGTTTTGGGTTTTGCGTCATGGTCTCAAGCATCTGGGTAGCAGTGATCACCGGCTTTTGAGCCTGATTGGCTTTACGGATGATCATTTTTTGAATGAGTGGCACCCGCTGGGGCTTCATCTCGACACCCAGATCACCACGGGCGACCATAATGCCATCGGTTGCGGCAATAATGGCATCAATGTTATCAACCGCTTGGGGTTTTTCGATTTTGGCGATAATCTTGGGCGGACGTTGGCCGCAGGGAATATGTTCGTCAATAAAATTGCGAAGGTACCCAATATCCACTTCACTGCGAACAAACGAGAGGGCAATGAAGTCCAGATCCAGCGCCAAGGCCAGTTTGGCATCGGTTTTGTCTTTTTCCGTCATCGACGGGATATCATCCAAGGCCAAGGTCGGGACATTGATGCCTTTGCGTTCTTTGAGGATGCCGCCATAAATCACCCGACACATCACTTCTCGGGGAGAAATGCGCTCGGTGACTTCGAGGCTGAGGTTACCGTCATCGAGGAGGATTTCATCGCCCACTTGCACGGATTCTACAATTTGTGGGGTGTTGGTGGTAATGAGTTCTGCGTTGCCAGGCTCGGATTGGGCGTTGAAGCGAATCAACTGGCCTGGGGCCAGCGGGATGGGCTGATGCCCTTCAAACAAGCCCACTCTAAACTTGGGGCCTTGTAGATCGCCCAAGATGGCTACGGGTAAGGACAATTCTTGGCTAACGTCTCGGATAGTCTCGGCAATCTCTTGCACGACGGCGGCTTCTCCGTGAGAAAAGTTTAGCCGAAAGACATTCACCCCCGTGAGCATCAAATTTTGAATGAGTTCCCGCTCTTTGGAAGCAGGGCCAACGGTGGCAACAATCTTGGCCAAGCGTTTCATCGCCATAGGAGCGTCCTTTCAACCCAGAAGATATTCATTCTATTGTCATTCGCTTTACCACGCGCTGTCAAACCCAATCCGACATTGCGGGCTTCGTGACGAAGTAGCAGAGGAAGGGCCTGCTAGAAATTCGAGGATTTATCCCCCAATAAGGCATTGTTTTTCGGTACTCTAAAAGATAGGACAATGCTTGTTTTTTGGTTGATGTTCTCAATGTCATTGGATAGTGATGGGGTGCCTGTGAGGCAGAACAGTTACAATCAAACCGCTTTTCGGATTCTCAAAATCCTGACGTGGTTGGCTACCTCCCCCTTGCGATATGAAGACATCAACGAAAAGTTAGTACAAGACCATGCTTTGGGGCGACCTATTTCGCAAGATACGCTCTGGTTCTATCTCAACACCCTCAAGTCGATTCAATGCCAAATTAGCCGGCCGACGCCCAGTAACCAATTTCGCTATCATCTCGAAGATCATCCTTTTTTCCCAGTGCTTTCCTCCTCGGATCGACAGGTTTTGCAAGATGTCTTCGGGATACTCGATGAAGCGGGCAGTGTGGCCGAGGTGATGACGTTTTTTGAGCTGTTATTGCAATTATGCCAAACGTCTGCGGGACAAACGGATGAGCGAGTATTTCGAGCCTGTTTAGACAGTTTGCGCTTATCGGATATTCGTCCTTACCGGCATTGGATTGATGCCGCTCTTTCGGCGGTTTCTCAAAATCAATTGTTGGAAATCTTGTATCGAGAGGGGAAAGAAGAAGACGGCCCAGCGTCTCCATTATTGGTTTTACCGCAACGTATTTTTTACAATCGGGGGCTATTTTATATTTTGGGCTATACCCTGATTCACGATGAATCCTCTATGCTTCGGCTGGATCGCATCGTGCATTTACGCTCGGTGGTCGATCCTGTGAGTCACAATGTGTTGCTGGCGAAGATGGAACAATATCAGATGATTTCGGTTCGGTTTTTAGGGTGCGATGCAGAATCTTTGCCCACGCTGTCGGACAATACCAAGATCAATCAAGATCCGCTGGAAGCCACGGCAGTCATTGCCACGTTTAAAACTGATAATATCTTTTTACTCAAGCAAAAGTTATTGTCTTGTGGCTTACCGTTTCAGATTTTGTATCCGGCCACGCTGCGACAAGAGCTTGAGGAACATTTGCAACGCATGCTGGCAGGTTTGGATTCTGCCGTGGAAGAGGTTCCTTTATGAATCCCCAGACGGCTTCCCAGAATCTAAACATTTCTGCCTTTCGGCTGCTTTATTTTTTTCAAATCCTGTGTTCTGAGCAAACGGTCTCTCTAGACAAGTTGAATCAGTATTTTTGCCAACATCCCTTGATTAGCCGCCCGATGAGCCTAGACACTTTGCAAAAATATGTTCAAACCCTCAATATGGCCTGTTGTTTGGTTCGTCGTTATGATCTGGGGGGCGAAACCTATTTTTCGGTTTTATTACACCCTTTTCAGGTTCAGCTTTCAACTGAACAAGCCGAACTGTGCCTGGGATTGTTAGAAGCCTTGCAAAATCGTTTTTTACGGCACTTGGCACGTCAGTTTTCTCAATTGCTTCGTATCCGAACCAATATTGCCATGTTTTCAGAACGTGCCACCACGGTGGATGTCAAAGGAAGCGATTTGTCTGGATTCCGTCCGGACTGTTTGCCACCGGCGTTACAAGCCACGATTGAGAAGTTTCAGCGTTACTGTGATGATGGGCAGGTTTTGGAAATTCGGTATCAATCCAGTCTGGCAGAGCAAGACGTATTGGCGACTCCGCAACAGATTGAGCCATTGCGCTTGCATTACGAGCAAAAACAACTGTTCTTATTGGGGTACGATCCCCGAGCGGGTAAACAATGCCGAATTCCCATTCGGAACATTGTCTCCGATCGTCAGTTACCCAGCCTCATTAAGCGGCAGAAATCGACCATGTTGGTCAATTACCGGCTTTCGGGTCGACTCGCTCGAAATTATCGTCCTTATCCTGAAGAAACGGTGACAGACAAAGGCGATGTCCTCTTTGTTCAGCATCGAGCAGACGATCTTGGTGCGTTGTTGAATCGACTGATGAAATATGGTGCGGATTGTCAGCTATTGGGGCCGTCAGACGTGGTGAGCGAATTTAAACGCTTGATTCAGCGACGTTTAGAGACCTTGCAAACTTCGGAACAGGTTTTGGCTCGGTTATCGCGCACCCAGATGCCTTAGTACAACACAAACAGACGAGAGCCTGCATAGACCGGCTTGTTATCCCGATAACCGACAAACATGGGGGTATGCAGGGGTTGGTTGACGCCTATGTCATCTGTCGGCGTGCCATCCCAGGAGTGGGCTTGGAAAAACGGATTTTTAATGGGCCGCTTGGCTGCCCGAATGGGTTGAATCCCCTGTGCAAAGGGATTGGTAATGGCATTTGGCAAATTCACTTTACTCATTTATTTAACTCCCTCATCCAGCCCTGTTCGTCTGCAGGGACTAGTTTACCATCCTTCGAATCACGTCTCTCGCTTCAGGTCACTGTTCTGCTGCTGCTGTCTTTGGCGAGATACTCCAAGCGTATTCTGATGGATTGAAATTGCAACAGCCTCCCATAAATAGTTGAAAAATATTACAAAATCGATACAGTTCGAGGAGTCCGGTTGAACCCATTGGGGGTTTGCGCCGATACGGCCCATAACCCAATGTTTTGGGTCAAGAAGATGTCAAGGAAGACGATTCAATAGGTAAAACTATCTTGGAGGGGTCTTAAATCCGATGGGAATGGCGGCCAGCCAATCACGATATCTGGTTCTAACGGCGCGGAAATCCGATTTGGAGTTTACGGGCCAGCAGATTAACCAGTCCCGCTTGCAACTGACGAACATTACCAATCAGTTGTTTAATGTGATGACCCGTTTGGATCCGGATTCACCGGAGGCCATCCAAATTCAACTGCGCATCAATGCGCTACAAAGCTTAGATCAAGGGCTAGAGCTTCAACTGCGTCGGGTGGATACCCAACAAAAAGCCGTGGTGACCGAAATTGAAGCCGTTCAAAAAGTTATTGCCAAAAATATTGATCTGTCCTTTAAAACCTTTGCATAATTGAACCTTTTTTTCATTGAAACCTGTGTGAGCAAGTTTTCTACTGGATCACGCCAGTGATCAAATGAATTGAAATTAAAATTTCTAAAGCACCCTCAAGACTCTATTTATCCTGCCGATAGTTCCATTGGAGGGCGTTTGGATATCGTACTCTCGTTATCGTTACTTGCATGTATTAAAAAAGGAGTTTCATCTTGTCACGTGAGAAGTTGCCCAAATCCTGGCATCAAGGGGATCAGTTTACATTTAACACCGACTATTCAACAGAAGCTCATTGGGCCGATGATGCGGTCGAGGAAGAAGAGATTGAATTATTGACCTATGGCCATCAAGCCAAACAAGCCGTCAATAAAATGTTTCAGAAAACCAGCAAACGCAACAAAGGCGTCAAAAGCATGCGGCGAAGCGAGGCTTGGCACTAAGCGGTTGCTTGGAAAAGAGATCAAAAGCGACTGACATCAACCCCGAGTTCGTATAATGATAAAATGACAGGGTCTGGTGTCGGGAGCATCGTATGCGAAATTTGATCATGATTCTGGTGGCTTTGGGGCTTGGAACCAAGCGACACTGGCACATTTTCTTGGCCATCCTCTTGGGCGTCATCTTTGGGGCCTTGTTTCCCTTTAACCCCGAGGCGCCGAGCTTTGCCCATGAAGCCTTTGAGCTAATTGGTCAAATGTTTATCCGACTGGTGGCCATGTTGGCCATCCCCTTGATTATCAGCTCGCTCTTGATTGGCATGCATTCGTTGGGGGATGGTCGGCAGCTTGGCAAGCTGGGGATCAAGACCATTGGGCTCTTTCTGGGAACGATGCTCATTTCCACTGCGGTAGCCGCCGTGATTGCCTATTACGGGCAGCCTGGGACGTATTTCCCCCATATTATCGATAATATCAAGACCTCACTGCCCATTCAGCCGCTTGCGACCAGTAATTTACACACACTTAAAGACTTGCTGCTCAATGCCATTCCGCAAAATCCCTTTGCCTCTCTGGCGCAGCGGGATCTTGTTCCTGTGATTGTCTTTACGCTCTTGTTTGGGGCGGCGATGTCGTTTATTGGCGATACGGCCCGACCATTTATCGCTTTGGCTGAGGCCATCTTTGCGGCGACAATGCGCTTGGTGGACTGGGTGATGATTTTTGCCGTGCCGGGCGTCTTTGCGCTCACTTTTTCGGCCGTTTCTCAAGGTGGCGTGCAGTTGTTCACTGAGATGATGCCGTACATGGGTTGTCTTGCCCTGGGGTTGGTCATTCAGCTGTTTCTGGTCTTCCCGACCTTGTTGTGGCTGTTTGCACGGGTAAACTTTATCGATCTGTATCGGGCCATCTCGGAAGCGATGCTCGTTGGCTTTGGGACGGCGTCAAGTTCGGCAACCTTGCCCGTAACCTTGGCCTGTATCGAGCGCAGAGGCGGCGTGTCCAATCGCATTGCCAGCTTTGTTTTGCCCGCCGGTGTGAGCATGAACATGAACGGCACCTGCATGATGGAAGTGATGGCCGTGATGTTCTTGGCGCAGTTATATGGTATTCCGCTAGAGTTTCAAACCATTGTGATGATTATGATTCTGGCGATTGTCGCTTCTGTGGGGGCCGCTGGGGTGCCTTCTGCCGGACTCATCACAATGACCGTGATTTTAAATGGCATTGGCGGATTTCAGCCGGATCAAATCATCAAGGGCTTGTCCTTGCTCTGGGCGGTGGATCGGATTCTCGATATGTGCCGGACGGTCTTAAACGTTGTGGATGACTGCGTGGTGGCCACGATTATTGCCGCCAGCGAAGGCGAACTCAACCGGGATCTGCTGACGGCCGGAGATTCTTGGGAAGAAGTCGTTTAGTCCTATTGTATAATCGACATTAATAACATTGGTTTGGTGAGAGACGTCTGTGCCGGATTCCCTACTGCGTGCCACCCTTAAATTGAATCGCTGGTTGGCGTGCGCCTTTGCCATTGCACTCTTGGCACCTTCCCTCAGCCGGACGTTTCAGGCATCCTGGTGGGTCGCTATCGGCTTATTGGCGTTTAATGGCTTGTTTTTACTGGCCAATGAGTTCACGCTGCGCTACCTCAAGCGGATTCGAGAGCCTCGGAGCTTTGCACAAATCGGCAATGTGGCACCCTATGTCCTCTTGGCCAATTGGGCCTTGCATTATTTGGCCATGCCCACCCCGTTTTTTGTTTTAATGGGCCTCTTTCCTGCACTGCAGGCTTTTCTACTGGGGCAGGCCATGGTGGGAAATATTCTGGGAACCCTCATTTTCGGAGGCATTGCACTCGGGCAGTATGTCTTGCATTACCATCAGCTTGAGGTTTCAGCCCACCAGCAAATTCTGATTTTGGGCGGCTTTGGCGGCTGTATGCTTTATTACGGCTTGGCTTTGTCTCACGTGGTGCGGACGCATCATCTGCAGATGGATAAGCTCCAGTCGATGGCGGCAACGGATGTCTTAACGGGCCTGACGAATCGCCGACAGTTTAACACCCGATTGCACGAAGAAATTGCTCGTGCCAGAAGGCATCAAACCCCGTTGACGTTGGCCCTGTTTGATATTGATCACTTTAAAACCCTTAACGACAAACACGGCCACCCTGTCGGAGATCGTATCCTGAGTGAGTTGGCGACCCTCATCAAAAAGAATGTACGGGAATCCGATCTCCCTGCCCGATACGGCGGCGAAGAGTTTGCCCTGATTTTGCCGGAAACCCGCGAGCAAGAGGGTTACGACTTACTCGAACGGATCCGCCAATTGATTGCCCAGACGGTTTTTTGCTTACCGGATAATCCGGTCACCATTACGATGAGTATCGGTATCGCCCAGATGGACAGCAAACGCCAAAGTGCGTTTGAGTTTGTGGATATCACGGACAAGGCCCTCTATGAGGCCAAACGCCTTGGGCGCAATCAGGTGGTGAAAGCCTCGGGTCTGAGTGCATCGGCGCGTTTTCAAGCCTTGCCAGAGCGGATCCATTAGGCCACTGGCCTGCTTTTTGGATATAATAAAAATCGATTTTTAAGTGATACTAGGAACAGCATGCGATGCCTTCATCTTCGACCTTAGAAAGCCCGACTGTGATTTCTAACACACTGGATTCACGCAGTATTTTAGAGCTGCTACCCCATCGCTACCCGTTTTTGCTGGTGGATCGTATTGATCACTATGACTTAGACACCATGACGATTCGCGGCATCAAAAATGTCACGATGAATGAGCCGTTTTTCCAAGGCCATTTCCCCGATAATCCTATTTTTCCAGGCGTCTTGATTGTCGAAGCGCTGGCGCAAGTGGGCTGCATCTTGGTGCAACTGACGCCGCAAGGCAAAGGCAAGTTGGGGATGCTGGCAGGTATTGATCAAATGCGCTTCCGGCAGGTCGTGCGGCCTGGAGATCAGCTGGTGGTGGAAGTTCAGATTCCCAAGCTGCGAGAATCAATGGGTAAAGGCAATGCTCGTGCTTATGTTGATAATAAGCTCGCTGCCGAAGGCGAGATCCTCTTTATGATGGTGCCACGGCCCGATGCCCTCCAAGTGCAATAGCCAAAGATAAGAGATGATGCTGCAAACCAAACCCTTTATTCATCCCACGGCCATTGTGGATCCCAGTGTGATTTGTGGCGACGGCGTGAGTATTGGCCCCTATGTGATGGTCGGCCCTAATGTGGAATTGGGGAATGATGTTCGCCTAGAAGCCCACTGCGTCATTATCAAAAACACCCGCTTGGGGCGTGGTTGTGTGGTGAGTCCCCATGCCGTTATTGGCGGCGATCCGCAGGATGTGAGTTTTGGGGATCAAGAAACCTGGCTAGAAATTGGTGAAAAAACCGTGATTCGAGAATTTGCAACGGTGCATCGGGCGACCCGAACCGATCAGCCCACCCGTATTGGTAACGGCTGTATGCTGATGAACTACTCTCACGTCGGGCATGACTGCCAACTCGGGGATGGAATTATTCTGGTCAATAATGTGCAACTCGGTGGCCATGTGCGACTCGATGACTACGTGGTCATTGGCGGTAGTAGCTTGGTGCATCAGCACGTGCGGATTGGGACGATGAGCATGATGGGTGGGGTGTGCGGTGCCCGACAAGACATCCCCCCCTATAGTCGCTATGAGGGCCGTATTGGAGCGTTTTTGGGTCTCAATATCGTTGGCCTGCGTCGTCGGAAGGTTCCGGCAGAAAGCCGCAATCACCTTAAGCGCGCCTATAAACTATTAGGCTTTTCCGCTCTGCCTCGGGATGAGGCAATTGCCCAGATTCGGGCTGAAATGGGCGAAGATCCCTATGTCCAGCAATTGATTCAATTTGTACTCGAAAGCAAGCGGGGCATTAATTACCGCCGCAAGGTGCGAGACACCGATGATCCCATTGATGATCCCTTTGTCGACGATCTGATCCCCGAGGCTCCGTAGCCGTGACAACACCGCTGCAATGCGTCGGGATTGTTCTGGCCGCTGGCAAAGGCACACGGATGAAGAGTGCTTTGCCCAAGGTCTTACACGACGTTCTTGGCAAGCCGATGCTCGTGCGCGTCTTGGAAAATCTCGATGGCTTGGGTTTAGAAAAGTTGATTATTATTACCGGCCATGGCGCTGAAGCGGTAGAAACCTTGGTGAAGGGACTCCACTGGAAAACGCCGATCACGTTTGTGCATCAAGCCACGCAAGGGGGCACCGGTCATGCGTTACAGCAAGTGCTAACCGTCTTGCCCGATAGCACAGATACGCAGGTGCTGATCACCTGTGGAGATATGCCCTTGGTGAGTGCGGAACGTTATCAATCCTTATTGTTTGCTCTATCGCCGGATCAGGCTGCCACCGTGGTGACGGTTAAAATGCCCGTGCCAACAGGCTACGGCCGAGTGATTTGGGATGCGCAACAACAGTTTGAAAAAATTGTGGAAGAAAAAGACGCTTCAGATGAAGAAAAAATGGTGCAATGGGTGAATACAGGGGTTTATACCGCTCATTGGCCGAGCTTGGTGGCCGCCTTAAAAAAGCTCACGCCGAATAATGCGCAGAATGAATTGTATCTCACCGATTGTTTTGCCAGCCTGAAACAAGCACACCAAAAAGTTTCTGTGATGTGTTGGGAAGACATAACCGGTAAAAAAGCTGCTGATGAGGTGATTGGCATCAATGATCGTTTGCAACTTGCTGAAGCAAACGCCTTGCTGTCGAAATGGACGCTCAACCAATTGATGCGAGATGGCGTGACGGTGCTACAGCCCGAAACGTCCTTGGTCGCTCCAGAAGTCCAAATTGGTGCGGATTCCGTCTTGCATCCTGGCTGTGTGTTGCTGGGGGCGGTTCACATTGGCGAACGCTGCCAAATTGGGCCACACGTCACGATGCGCAAAAATATCCGCATTGGCGAGGCGTGTACTGTCTTTCATAGCGTCCTAGAGCGGGGTGTCACCGTAGGGAATCACAATTTAATCGGGCCGTTTGCGCATTTGCGCGATAGCGTCACCATTGCCAACCAAACGAAAGTGGGAAATTTTGTGGAGATGAAACAAGCCACCTTTGGCGAGCGGTCGCAAGCGGCGCATTTGGCCTACATTGGCGATGTGGATATTGGCCAAGATGTGAATATGGGTGCAGGGAGTATTATTGCCAATTATGATCCCATTCGCGATCGCAAGCATCGCTCGCAGTTGGGAGATGGCGTAAAGGTGGGCTGCAACAGCGTTTTGGTTTCGCCGATTACGATTGGGGTCAACGCTTGCGTGGCAGCAGGTTCGGTGATTACGGCAGATGTTCCACCAGAAGCCTTGGTGCTCACGCGTGCCACCAGAGTCGAAAAACCAGACTGGGTCAAGAATATCCGAGAGCAAGCCATCTCACCCTAAGCCACGATTTGTTGCAGTTTCTTCTTAAACGCTTGAGTATTTTTTAAAAGCAACGATACAATACTACTGTTAGGTAGTAGGAAGATGAGGTTGGATCGCATGACCATCGCCGCATTAGACGCCGCACACGATAAGTGGGGCTTAACCGAAGAGCAGCAAATGATCCGGCAAACGGTGCGGGACTTTGCAGTCAGCGTGGTCGAACCCAAGGCTGCCCATATTGATAAGACCCAAGAGTTCCCGCTCGAGACCTTTTAAGCAAATGGCCGAACTGGGCCTACTGGGGATTCCCATTCCAGAACAGTATGGGGGTGCAGGCTTGGATTATCTGAGCTATGCCCTCACGATTGAAGAACTGGCCCGTGTTTGTGCTTCGACAGCCTTGTCTCTGGCGGCACATACGTCGCTGATTTGTTTGCCTTTGCTCAACTTTGGGAGTGAAGCGCAAAAGCAACAATACCTCACCCGTGTGGCCTCTGGGGAAGTGCTGGGCGCTTATGGTCTCACCGAGCCCAACGCCGGTAGTGACGCCGGTGGGACCGAAACCACGGCGGTGCGAGATGGCGATCACTGGGTTTTAAACGGCACCAAGATTTTTATTACCAATGCCAACTATGCGCAAATATATGTGGCCACCGCGCTGACAACCAAAGGCCAAGGCACCAAGGGGATTAGTGCGTTCGTCTTTGAGCGGGAAACCCCTGGGTTTTCATTGGGTGGGAAAGATGAAAAGCTCGGGATGCGTGGCTCCGATTGGGGAACGCTCGTGTTTGAGGATGCCCGCATTCCGGTAGAAAACCTGCTGGGCGAAGAAGGCCAAGGCTTTAAGTATTTTATGAAAACGCTGGATTCGGGACGGATTAGCATTGGTGCGCTGGCCGTCGGTATCGCCCAAGGCTGTTTGGATAAGGCGTTGCAATATGCCAAAGAGCGTGAGCAGTTTGGCAAGCCCATCTCGGATTTTCAGGCCATCCAGTTTATGTTGGCCGATATGGCGACCGAAATCGAAGCCGCTCGCCTGCTGGTCTATCAAGCTGCCCGCTTACGAGATGCAGGGCTACCGTATGGACAGGAAGCCTCCATGGCCAAGTTGTTTTCATCCGAGATTGCCTCACGCTGTGCCAATCGGGCCGTGCAGATTCATGGCGGATATGGCTATACCAAGGAGTTTCCGGTGGAGCGGTATTTGCGCGATGCCAAGCTGTGCGAAATTGGCGAAGGCACCAGCGAAATCCAACGGATTGTCATCGCCCGCCATCTGTTGAAATAAATGAGCTGACTCGTCAACACCCAACGAGCCAGTAGAAAACCTCTACTGGCTCGTTTTGCCTATGTCCCACCAGAATCCACACACACGACCAAGAGAGAAGTCTGTTAAAGCGGGTTGATGAGGTCTTATCACACACACGAATCGATGACGATTCAGTTAACTTGTATAGATATAAAAACGGCTTTATGGGGTTTGATGACACGTCCAGCCGACTCTTCAGATTTGTTTTAGATTTGTCTGCTCAAACCGCCTTTGGACGGCGTGGGTGTAACGGATTGTTAAAAAACAGGGTTCTGGATTCAATCTTTCCGGCCTTAGCTCGATACCATCGTGAAAGCAATTGGACGAGTTGTTTCTGCTGCGTTGTGGTGTGTGGGTAAAGTCCGTCCAAGCTTGAAGAGGCTCCTGCAAATGGCGTTGGCAAATTGTCAAGATTGTGGATGCTTGTTTAATCAAACTCATCAAAATACCCATTCGCAAACCCTCTGTTTGGAGTGTGGGCACGAATATCAACGTCTGTGTGCTGCGCTATACCAAAAGATTGCAGATTTCCAGGCATTAGTAGTGAAGATTTAGCCAACCAGTTTATGGTATCGGTCGATACCATTGAATCGATTTGCCAAAGTGGGGCCTTGGGTTCGATGGCGTCGATGGTCCGCGGGCGATGTGCCCGCTGTCAGGAAACGATGGCGAGTTTTGGTCGCACCCGTTTTTTCTGCCAAGACTGTGCGCATCAGCTTGAACAGGCCGCTAGCCCAGAAATCTCGAGCCAGCCGAAGTCTCGGTATTTGGTGGATGTGCCGCCGTTGGACGTGTATCAAGAAGCGGTCCGGTCAGCACAAATTTACTTTGAGACCAAAAAACAACAAGACCAGCTTCGCAAAAGCCAAAGACGGTCAACCAGTCGACACCGTTCATACGGCCTGAAACGCTCTTAAACGCGATAAGGCATTCAAAAGCGTCCCGTTCTGACCTATTATGGGTAATGACGAGCGCATCAACAGGGCTGCGGTTTGCGAGGTAAAGATTTGTAAATTTGCCGATCGGCCTGGCGCAATTGTCTTGGTGGAGCGTCTTTATTCGGGCAAGACTATCAAAAAGAAGTCTTTTCGATATCAACAAGCATTTGGTATTTCAACAGACAAAGGGGCTTCAAGGATGCTGACACTTCCCGCACTCTCTCCGGCGTTACCCGCACGATTCACTCCTCGAACCCCTCGTTTTGCGAGTGCATCGACCAACCTGCCGACTTGGAATGGCCCTGATTCTGTGGCACAAGCCAATGCACTTTTACAGATTATTCGAAAATGTGTTATCAATTGGCTTGTCGCAAAGACGATATGCTTGTTTCTCTAAGAGGATCTAATAAACCTAATGACTTGGCAGCACTTTTGACAGAAGTCAATGCGTATCGACTGGAAAAACAAGATGAAATTTATCCAAACCAAGCAAGCTTATTAAATGGGCTGTCTAAAATTTTTACCAACTTATTCGTTGGGGGAAACCACGATAAAAGCCTCACTGGTTTTTGCAGACAGTAATGAAGCAATCTTGCCAGAGGATTTTCAATTTGGGTCCAGTCAAGCTCGTCCTGTTCTACCAGCCCAAACCACTATTCGTGTGGCTCCGCCGACCTATTTAAATACGTTGCAATTTCCGGTCGTGGTTTATGATGGTGCGGTAGGGTTCAATCAGTATGAAACGCCAGCGCATGCGGTTGCGGCTTTACAGGTAGCACCTGAAATGGTTCTGGGCGACTTACATGGCAATACCGAAAAGCTCTTGGCCCACTTGGAAATGGCTGGCTTAATCCAAATTTCGGATAAAACACGCGAAAAACTATTGGGATTTGTTGAACGCCTCAATAAAAAAAGAGAGCCAAGATACACCAGATACGATTTGGCCAGAATTAAAAAAGGCATTAAAAGAAATTCAATGGACGGGTGGTACTCGTCAATTGACGTTGATCGGCGATGTGATTGCAGATCGTCAAGGCAACGATTTCATCACGATGGCGATATTACGGTATTTGATCAGCACTCAAAATGCGTCTATTCAAACACTCGCAGGTAATCATGAAACGATGCTAGCGAAGGTTGGCATTGAGGTGATGGGTAGTAATACTCTCAATCTTAAGATCTCCGAAATGCCTTATTTAGAGAGTAGTTATGCAAGACATCACGCTCAGTCGGCTTCAGCTTCAGCTTTAAAATATAATGAAACCGCACAAGATCTTTATAAAATCTTTTTAACCAATACAAAATTAATGAGCTTTAATCGTGAAACCGGTTTGCTGTTGACTCACGCACCATTAGGCGAGTTTGAATTGGATAAAACGATCGCGTATTTAAATACGAATAATATAACCCAATTTACCTCTCTTGAAGCGATTGATACCCTGAAAAGCTCGAGCAATTTACGAATGAGTTGAATGGCTATCATCAAGAGTTGATGGGCAAGTATAAGAGTTTATCTCGTGAAGAGATAAATTTCTTAAAAAATATTACATGGAATCATTGGCGAGAGACAGGTGTAGCCAGCCGAACCAATTATGCGGATCCGAAAAATCAGTTATTTGCTCAAGCGGGCGTTAAAACCTATGCTTTTGGTCATGATTCGGATCAAGGATTTTATTTTGATCCTCTTAATCCCAATTGGCGAACCATCAACTTGGATAACGGAAATGGGAAAGGGTTTGGCTTCGATGATGAGGGCCGTCCAATTCCAGGATACACATATGAAGGAGATGCCAAGCCCTCCATCCTCTATTTACCGCAGAAAATACAAGCTTCTGCCGCCGTCGCTTCTCTAGATGATACTCAGGAGCTTCCGGCCATTGTTCCACAACAAGCCGCCCAAAGGCAGGGTCAGCCAGCTGACGATGCTGCTGGAGCTCGGCAAATGTTGCCAATACCTGTCTTACCTGCTGGATCCGCTCCCCAAGCAGAAGAAAAACTTTTCAATAGCCGTCGACCTTTTGCCGAAGACGATTCAGCACCCACACTGCTCCAGACAGTCAAAAAAAGAGGTTTACTAATCGCTGGGCTTGCCGCAGCCCTTACTGCAGGTGCTTGGTATTTTGTTGGTGGGGGTAAATCAGAACAACAACCTCCCAAGCCGACTTCTCCTATCACTCGTTCAGAAGGCTCCTCTAAGAAAAAAACTGCCGAAAAAGCACCTGCTGAGCCTCCTAAACAGGAACGTCCTGCCTCTGAACCTGTAAAGCCAGTTACGCCTTCTAATGAACAATTTGTACCGAAATACGAATGGAAAGATGGTCAACTAGTCGACCAAAGAGGAAATCCAGTAGGACACGTCTATAAATAGTGCCTTTAGGTGTTCAATCACTGCTTAGATGTTGTTTGAAACTAAGGCGACATTCTAAAAAAAAAATTAATATAACTATCTTGATATCAAAAAGATAGAAAAACTTGGGTTTTATATCATTACAAGTATTCCCAAGATGCTTGTTCATGGGTTAGGGGCAATACAGGGGTATTATTATGGCAAATCTAACTTGTAACACGAAAACCGCTTTCAACAGGCAAGCTGATAGTTCTGCTGAAAACTATCGAGCACGGACGAGCTCAGAGATTCATAAAGACTTACAAAAAGGGCTCAAGTATCAAATTCAGGCTGGAGACACTGCTTTTGAGTTATTTAATGCTTTGAGAAAATCGGATAAAGAGTTAGCTAAGTTCTCTACTGTAGCATTACTGGGGCAGCTCAAAATGCGACTTGTCAGGATCAAAAAGCTTTTGCCGTTACAAAGAAAATGTTATTGGGCGATACCATTGATACAGTAGAGACTATACGTCAATTAAAAGCGGCCATTCAAGCGCAAAAAGTAAAGCCTTAATAATCAGTTAAATCAACCGTAAACATCCTATCGCATGAGTGTTAAAAAACCTGTGCGATAGGATTTTATGTTTGAATAATAATCTTGAATTACGAGCAGTTTTTAATTCTAACTCGCAATAGGCGCAATCGAAACTTTTTACGGGTTTTGCGGTAGCTCTCAAAAACAACATGCCCATCCACTAAGGCAAACAAGGTGTCGTCTTTGCCAATCCCCACGTTTTTCCCGGGGTGGAAATGGGTTCCGCGTTGCCGCACGATAATATTACCGGTGGTGACCAATTCGCCACCATATTTTTTGACGCCCAAATACTTGGGATTACTGTCGCGTCCGTTTCGGGTGGAGCCAACGCCCTTCTTATGTGCCATGGTGTTTTTCCTCTCCTTTTAAACCTTATTCTGCGTCAACCGCGGGAGCATCCCCAGCTACATCAGCTGCTTTTTTGGTGGTGGTTTCCTTCGCTGCAGGCTTTTTTGCGGCTGGTTTATCTTCAGCAGGCGTTTTGGGCACGCTGGCCTTTTTGGCAGTTGCAGGCTTTTTAACGGGCTTTTCTGCTGATTCAGGTTCTACGGTTTCCACAACAGAAGCTTTTTGAGGAGGCTTCGGCGCATCTTTGCGGCCCGGGTAATTCAGGACATCGATAAAGAGTTCGGTAAATTCTTGGCGGTGGCCGTTTTTCCGACGATAGCCTTTTTTACACCGCATTTTGTAAACCAGGAGCTTCGGGCCACGGAAATGACGTTTGATGCGAACCTGTGCATTCGCGCCATCCACATACGGCGCGCCAATGAGGGAGGCCTCACCATTGACGATCAGGCGAACGTTGTCTAGGGTAAAGGTTTGCTCGACTTCACCCGCGAACCGATCCACTTGCAAGTAGCGTCCTTCGGTGACGTCATATTGTTTGCCATTGATGTCTAAGATTGCGCGCGTCATGACCTTCCAGTTCCATTTCTTTCTTTATGAAGTGATGAACCAGACGGATCACCACAAAACGTCGTAATATAAGACTTTAGGGAAAACATATTGGCTTGTCAAAGCCCTTTTTAGAGCGTGAGCTCTTGTAGGATTTTACTCTACCTCTTAACCAAGGGGTCCGATTCTATAAACACTATATAGCCCCCTTGGAACCCCCTCCCAAATTAAATCTTTGATTCGGGCTCCTGAAACTCGATGGGAACTTTTTGAATGGTAACGTCATCGGACGGTAAGTGGCAGCATGCAGAGGATTTTCCGGTTACAATATGCCAGTACTGCAAGAAAAACAGGTTCGTCGCCCCGTGCCCACCTCCACGCTAGACTACAAATTGGCTGAAATGTCGGATCTTGTCGTGGCGGCTCAAACGGGCGATATGAAAGCTCTCGAAGCCCTTGTGCAGAGGAATCAGAAGATTGTCTACCTCACCTTGTCGCAACTGGCGCCGGAACGCAATGATATTGCCGATCTCACCCAGGATGTTCTTCTGCGGATGTGCCGGTCGATTCAGTCGTTGCGTAATCCCAAGACCTTTAAGTTCTGGCTGAACCGTATTATCACCAACATTTTTTATGACGTGCTGCGTAAACAGCCCAGGCAGCTGAAGACTGTGTCACTCGATGAGCCGATGTACCACGAGGATGACGAGTCCACCCCAACCCGAGATATTGCCGATAACTCGCTCTTGCCTGAAACAGTGGTTCAGAATGCCGAACTTGATGCCGCCATTCGTTCGGCCATTGAAGCCTTACCGGAACAATTTCGCACCATCATCGTCCTAAGAGAATTACAAGGTCTCAGTTATGAAGAAATTGCCAGCCTGACGCACAGCAATTTGGGAACCGTCAAATCCCGCTTGGCACGGGCACGGCTGAGACTTCAAGAACTGATTCGCCCGTATCTACAAGATCACCCGATTGAGGGAATCTCATCATGACCCATCCTGACGACAATATACCCTTTGATGCCAATGCTTGCCCTGATTTCAGTCAAGCCATTCTCTCGCAACTGACGCAGGATCAAGCGGCGAACCTCCCCTGTGAATACACGTTGGGGTTTGTCTCTGCCTATTTGGATCGCTCTCTGTGGCTAGAGGATCCGCACTGGACGGATGCCCGAGAAACCAATTTTGAAATTCATTTGGTGCAGTGCTCGCCCTGTAATCAGGTTTTGGGTGCACTGCAAACTGGTCAAGATCTCGTACGGCACTATTGGCTGTCTCAAGAAGCCGCTCTGCAAGCTATGGAATGGCCTGCGATGATGATTGCTCACCCCGAACCCATCGACCCACTCAACGAAGATCTAGAGCCTCCGACCTTGGGTTGTGGCCTGTATGACGAGCAATCGTGGTCACTTCTGGCGGATCAGGCCTTGCCTGCCGCACGTCGGGCAGATGTGTTGGCCCATACCCAAGATTGTTCAGATTGTGCATTGGTTCTCCAAACGTATACCGTGCTTTCCGCCCTCACACACCGCGCGCTGCTTCAAGCAGAGAAAGATATCCCCGATTGCTGGCCTGCGATCAAACAGGTCCTTCAGCAGCCCACGAAAGTCATCCCCTTCCCGAATCAAACGACGCCGAAAAAACCCTCTCAGTCTGGTAAATCGCTTCGGATTGCGGTCGGCACTGGCATTGCGGCTGGACTCATCATGGGCGTGATGCTCCCACAGATCTTGCCGGCCCCATGGCTGAACAAAACCCCCAGTATCAATGTCGCCGCCCTGGAAAGTGCCCTTCGCGCTGATTGGGCAGAGAAAAAAGCAGAGCAAGAGGTGCAATCGCCTGTGGTGGATGTGGCGTATAGCTCGCCAGAGTCTTATTTGGCATCGCCAGAGAGCGATCCGTTTAATTCAGACGTCCTCCAGGTCTCTCTCGACCCCGTTGCCGTGGCCCTGCCTGCTCAGGAGGTTTACTAAGCCATGTGGATTGCGGTTGCCTGTGTCTTTTGTCTGATTGTTTGTTCAGCCAGTTGGGCCAACACACCCTGTATGCAGGTGAATTGGGAAAAGCTGGACCTCAGCGAAGAGCAGCGTTCCTCGATTAACAATTGTGATGGCCGTTGGCGGGATGTCGTTAACGAGGTGAAACCCCGTATTGATGCCAATGAGCGCAAGCTGAGTCAACTCCTAATGTCCCCGAATCCCAGCGAGAGTGAAGTCTTGCGGCTGCAACAGGCCATTCATAACGATAAGGCACGCCTCAAGATGCAGGCTACGATGCTGTTTATGAATAAGCGTAAAGTGTTGACACCCCCGCAACAAAACCGCCTCATGGATCAGATGAACCAACACTAAACCTTCTCACTTTGCAACAAATATATATTGTTTGCATTATTCCATGTATATTGCATTGGGTGAAGAATGTTGAGCTGTCGAGGGTTTCATTGTGAGTCGAATTCATACCAAATTGAGAAGCGTGGGTTTAAAGACGTCAGCAGCGCTAAATCCAAGAGTGCATGGAAACGCAGACGTTGTACCACGCCAATTGGCGGGGTTGGGGAAACGGCAACGCGATTATCAACCTGCATTCACGTCGGTACCAGACCTCCCACCGCTTACCCAGCGTCCCAATTTTCGTACTGCTCGGAACTTTTTGCTGGCAGGGGCGGCGTTGCTTCCATTCGCTTTAAGCTTTTTGTATCAGGCGACACAGCCCCAGTCGGCCAGATCTCCTTTTTCTCTGAAACACCGCCTGAGCAACTCGCAGAGTCTTATCACGAGCTTCATCAGTTACGCAATCAACACCCGCAATGCCCTGATTTGTTGAACGCGCTCGAAATACGTTATTTTGGACAATACATTCCGCGGGAAATTGCGGATAGAGTAGCCGAACTACAGCAACAAGCTTGTTACCCTGAAACGAATCAAGCAATGCGATTTTTTAATGCCCGCATTCGAAATGCCCAAACGGTGGAAGCGCTTCAAGCGAATGACCCACGATTCGATCGTACAGCGTTTTTAAAGCAGCATCAATATGCTTTTTTAGTAGCTGATAATCTTGCAATGGTTGAAGAGTTGGCGACTCATATCTCCGAAAGACAGCAACGAGACCCAGGATTTGGCTTATCCCTTACCCGAAAATTAATCGCTTTCCACTTGAGATAGGGTTTCTTCCACCATATTGGCGATACTGGGAATGATCTGACTTTGGACACCATCGGGGCAATCGTACAAAAGCTGCATGGCGGATTTGAGCGTGGCGTTTAGGTCATACCACCGCCGAAAATACCCCTTACTGCGTGTTTTGCTATCGGCCAATGTCTGAACCAAGGCATCCACGTTCGTCAGCGTCTGCTCTTCGATGTAATGCTCGACGATGATCATAATAATGTTCAAGGCAATTTGTGCTTGATACTTATCCGGTGCTTCTCGCAGCGATGCAATCGCCTGAGACAGGGCGGGATCTTGGTCATACCAGCGTTTGTAGCCCGACACAGTTGGCCGTCCTTCGATTGAAATGGGGTTGCCTTCGATGGCCTTATTATAGCCAGATGGGTTCAATCTCTGCCTCAAGCATTCAATTGATCATGGATGGGGGTTTGTGGTGTGATGGTAAAACGTCTGAAGCAGGAACTGTCTTCGGGAATGGCATAGTAGCTCAGTTGGCTAGAGCACGCGGTTCATACCCGCGGTGTCACTGGTTCGAATCCAGTCTATGCCACCATTCCTATGAATCCGCCTATAATTAAGGGTATTGCGTTTCATCCGTTAGAAGGGCTGATGTCTTTATGAGTGCCACGCCACCCACCCAGATGTCTGTATTGGTGTTTCTCAAGTCGCTGGCGGCCCCAGTGGTCTTATATAGCGATAATCCGGTCTCGTTATACGAAGAACTCAAAAAAGCAATCCACTCTGCCAATGCCAGTCAGCCCAAGCTCTTGGAAAAGCAAGGCGCTGGCCATTGAAGAAAGTCTCATTTCTCGATACCGAGTTGGCCGGTGTGGCTTTGCAAAGCGGCACTCCTTAACAAAAAGAGCGTTTCAACTTTGTCATGAGGGACTGCTATTTAGATTGCTTTTTAGAGGCCTAAAACATGACAAAGTTGAAACGCTCAAAGCAGAATCAGCCATCCCAACCCAGCGAGCAGTCCCAGTTTGCTGAGTTGTTCGGCCTGATGGTGGGTGTGTTCAAACGTGGTTTGAATACTCGCAGTGCGTTTTTCAGGGGATAATCGCTGATAGGCTTGAATCTGGGGATTGAGTGTCAAGGTCGTCCACATAAAACAAGCCAACGTGATGCCCATTAACCCCATGCGACTGAGGTTGTGCCCAGCCTTGAAAGAGCGTGTGCAATTGCCGTCGGCCGATGAATACGCGTCCGAGTTCGGCCAAAGCCAGAAGCCCCAAGCATATGGACATCACCCCATCAAACCGAGCAAAAATGGGTGCCATCACCGCAGCGGCTTGCGATCGAGGCAAGTTGTGAAAGACACTGGGAGCGACAATGGCGCCCAACGTCAATGTCCCGCCTAACACAACCACCAACGTGATTTGTTGCAGGGCACGTGCAAAGGCCAAAAAAACGGTTCGTCGTTGCATGGCGCTATTGTCGCAAAAACCAAAAGCGGATGACTTGTTTCAAATCATCCGCTCACAGAAAGTGTGTGGCGTTTATGTTTTTTTGCAAGCACTAGCAACAAAAGTTCTTGACGGGTTTATTATCCTGTGATGCCGTAATGCTTCTTGGGAGTCTTTGGCCGATGAATTTCTCCGTCGCTGCCATCCGAAGTGTCTTTAACTCACCGATTATCAATGTCGCGCGAACGATCACGACGCGTGCTGATGCCAAGCGGATTTTTAGAGCCAGCGAAGTCGTACCGGCCTTAGCCTTGGGGGGCTTATTGGTCTATCGATTGGGCGAAAAAGACGCCGGCAAAATGCATGCACACTTACATCCGTTGTTATCACTCGCTGAAGCGGGTATTTCGGCGGTTGTCACGCACTTTACCCGAGCGGTTTACCACGTGATGGGCGTGATGACGGCACTATTTGATATGGCGCACGCCGATTCCCGATCGGATGCCGTCAAACGCTTGTTGCAGACGGTTGTGGGTTTTGGTGTCGGATTTTTGGGGCTTCAAATTGGCCGAAACTATGGAGACTACAATACCGTCAGTGCCTTGTATCCCTTGCGGGCCAAAGCGGATGGCTTTGTGATGAAACCTTAGAAGCCTTGGCCAAAATCCCGCGTCGAGCGTGGCGAACGGTTCGAAATTTCTTTAAAACAGAAGCTGAGCAAAGTCGTCTCAACAAACAAGATGCGTTGGCCGATGCTGCGAGAAGCCGAGTCCAAATTACGCATGCGGAGCAAAACCTCGAACAATTGGCGAAAACACGTTCGGCGATTGCCGATAATTTCTCTCAAGCGCGGACGCCGCAAGAACGACAAGCGCTGCGAAAACTGGACAGTGCGTTGAAAAAGCTCAAAGGGTTGGCTGGAGAAGCAGGCGATATTCTTGAGATTGATGCCAAAACCCTGGTCTTCCCTGAGTCGATGAAAGCGGCCAAAGCAGCCTTTGATCAGGATCCTCACTCGGCACAAGGGAAAATTTTTGCCGAAATCAAAGCATTGTCGGAAAAGCACGGGGTGCCGTTGTTGGAAACCAATGCACAAGGGGCCTTTTTGTATGATTCAAACCCGTCGGCCTATCAAGAACAGCTTCGTAAGGCCTTAGCCAAGGGGTTAAAAGAGAAAATTAAGGGGCTCCATCGAAACTACCAGCGCGGCTTGAAGGCGCTAGAGGGGCTTCAGTTAACTCCCACTGAATCGCCGCATCTCACCAACCTCATCGAGCCGCTCAAAGCCTGCAAACAGTTTTTGCAGGGGGAACATCAGTATTTTCTGCTGCGGAAGGCTCAGCCGATGATCTTTTACCTGCTGGCCGTGACTGTCTTGGCCTTGCCGATCAATACGCTATTGGATCGAATCTTTACGGGCAAGTCTTCACACAGTCCCTTCCAGTTGCATCCTGAAAAGAAAACGGATACGACCAGTGCTTATCCTTCCGTTTACTTGGATAAATGGGCACATTATTGGAATCTGCACGCTCGCCCAGACCGCCATGACTCTCAGGCCAATCCTTTTGCGTGGATGAATGCGGCGTCGCACTGAATTCTGATTTCAGTTGTTTAGAAGGCATCTTAACCGTACACTAATGCGGTTAGGTTGTGACGGCCTGGTGTCATCTGTGAGGGTGTTTTGACTTTGACTCGCTTCGTCGCCAAGCTTGCTTTCTCAAGCCTACTGGTTCTATTCTGTCCGCTTGCTTTTGCTGAGACCCCAACCGTCACGTTCGATGAGGTTTTGGACACCATTACCCGCCAAAATCCGCAGATCAAAGCGTTACAAGCGCAGATGGACATTGGCGACGCTCGGATTCTCACGGCCAGTAAACGCCCCAATCCACGGGCCATTTCCGACAGTGGGATTGCGGAAGATACTTACAGGGTTGGGATTGAACAAACCGTCGAACTGGCAGACAAGCGCAAAAAGCGGGTTGCGGTCGCTCAGGCTCAAAAAAGTGTGATTTCTCGTGAGGTTGCCACGGCTTTGCTGGACTTGCGAACCCGTGCTCGAAAAGTCTACACCCAGTTGTACGTGACCCAAGAACGGCAAAAGGCCTACGAAAACATTGTTAACATTAGCCAGCGGCTTAAAAGAAGTGGCGCAAAAACGGGAATCCTATGGGATATCGCCAAGCTCGATGTCTTACAAGCTGAAATGGCGGCCGAGATGGCGCGTAATGATTTCCTTACCCAAACCAGCGAGCTGCAAACCCTGCGTCAAGAGCTCAATACCTTGCTGTATGATCAGCCCCTGCCGCCCAATGCCCAACTGGCCACCCCTGCCTTGACGCCCAATCTTCAAAATCTGGAGCCAGAGACCCTACTGGCGCAAGCCTTGGCCAATCGTCCGGAGAAGCAGCGTTTGGAGGCGATGCAAACCGTCTCACTGCGGCAGTTGGATTTGGCCAAAGCCATCGGGTCCCCAGTTTATCGCTGACGATGGGACCCGACGTCGTGACGGCTGGATCAGGGCAACTGTGGTCAAGGCTATATTATCGCCGGCGTCGAGATTCCCTTATTTAATCGCCAGCAAGGCGCTATTGCCGAAGCCCTCGCTAACCAACGCATGGCCCAATTCCGAGTCGCAATTGGTGGCTCGTCAGATTCAACTGGATGTTCAAAACGCGCTGTTGGCCTTTCAAACCAACGCAGTCGGCTTGGGCGTTTCAATGATGTGTTGCTCCCGACGGCGGATAAGATTTTAAAGATGTCGCAAAGTAGTTTGCCGAAGGCAAAACGTCGATTATTGTTTCGATTACGGCGCAACAAAATTATATTCAGGTGTTGCTCTCTGCGCTAAAAACCCTGCAGGACTTACAAAATGCCATTAGTGATCTCGAACGTGCCGTGGGAGGGCCTTCATCGTGAAACTGTCTCCGCTTGTCATGATGATGACCATCGCTGTGGGCTTTTTGGTCTGAGTGGCTGCCATATTGGCAACCAGTTGTACCATCAGACTCAGGCAAAACCCGATCTGGACGTCATTGTGCTGGATGCCGAGGCCATCAAACCCATCAAATTCAAGTGATACCGGCTGTGACACAAACGCAGATCCAGCAAATTAAGGTCAATGCCGAAATTCGCCCCAACGCCAATAAGATCTTTCACATTAATTCGCCGGTTCAAGGCCGTGTGTCGCAAGATAATGTCCTGTTGGGGGATCATATTCACGCGGGGCAAACATTGGCAGTGGTGCAAAATACGGATATCGCAAAGATTCAGGCTGAATATGTCCGCGCCTTGCACGAGAACGATATTGAAATTTCCCAAGCCAAGACTCGGTTTGAACTGGCACAAAAAAATCTGGCCGTGAAAAACGCTTGCTCGAAGAAGGCATCAGCCCTCGCAAAGATTATTTGCAAGCGGAAGCCGATTCCGCTCTCGCCAAAACAATCTAGACGGTGCGCAGACCCGTCAAAAAAATATCCAGTCCGAGGCGGGGGCCATGATGAACGTCTATGGCGTGCCGTTTCAAATACTAAGCGCATTGGCAATCAAACGCCGTTGCGCTCGCCTCGAGCAGGGTGATTACCCAAAAAACCGTGACGGTGGGTGATGTGGTCAATCCTGATCAAACCCTGTATGAAGTCGCCGATCTTCAGCAGGTTGGCTCGACATGATGATTTTCCCCAAAGACGTTGATGATGTTCGTGTCGGCCAGTCCGTCACCTTCACGACCGATGCCGTTCCCAATACCTCGTATCAAGGTACGATTAATTATCTCCAACCTTCTGCGCAAGATGCCAGCCAACCTTTATTGCACGGGCATTTTTAAATAATCCCAACGGAAAACTCAAACCTGGATTTTTAGGGCAAGCGATCGTCAATACCCGCCAAACCCGTCCTTTGGTTTTTGTACCGGAAGCTGCCGTGGAATATTTTGGCAAAAATGCCGTCGTGTTTGTGGCGTTGGGGAAGGGTCGGTTTCGCAAGCAATCCGTGATTGTGGCAGGGGAAACCCCCAAGGGCTATTTAATTCCAGTGGCCTGACGCCGGATACGCCGATTGTGGCACGGGGCAGTTTTGTCCTCAAGGCTGTCTGGGCGAAGCAACAGCATCCCGATATGGGAAAGGATTAAGCCCTTGGAAACGTTTCTCATTCGCTTGTTGCGGCAATATTTACTGATTCTGATTGTCTTTGGGCTGGTGATTTTAGGCGGGATTTACAGCTATAACACTCTGCCGATTGATGCGTTTCCGGACCTGACCAACAATCAAGTGCAGATTTTGACGGATACGGAAGCCCATGGCACCCGTCGAGACCGAGCAATTGGTGACCATTCCCATTGAATCGATTATGAACGGGCTGCCAGGCGTTGAGAAAGTGCGATCGATTTCCAAGTTTGGCTTATCGGTGGTCACCGTGATTTTTGAAGACAATGTCAATATTTATTTCGCTCGACAACTGGTCAGTCAACGCTTGCAGAACGCTCGTTCCCGTTTGCCGCAAATGGTCAACCCTGAACTGGACCGATTACCACGGGGATGGGCGAGATTTATCAATACGTTGTCCACGGCCCCGATTATTCGCCAATGGATCTTAAAACCATTCAGGATTGGGATATTAAATATCAATTGCGCACAGTCAAAGGTGTCAATGAAATCAACACCTGGGGCGGGTTTAACCAAGAGTTTCAAATTATTATCCAACCCCGCCGCCTCATTCAATTTGGGTTGACCGTCAAAGATATTGTCGAAGCGGTGCAACACAATAACGATAATTTTAGCGCAGGATTATTGAACACGATGCGGATCAATATCTCATTCGCGTTCTCGGTAAAATCAACACCATTGCGGATATTGAGTCGATTTTGATTAAAAAACAAGGCTCTACGCCGATTCCCATAAAACAAGTGGCAACAGTCAGTTATGGGGCGACCCTGCGGCAAGGGGCCGTCACCAAAGATGGCTTGGGCGAAGTGGTCACGGGGATTGTGATGATGCTCAAAGGCGAAAACAGTCGCCAAGTGATTGAGCGAGTCAAGGAGATGGTCGAACGCATTGAAGACGCCCTCCCCCAAGGCGTCAGCATTGAGCCGTTTTACGATCAAACCGAACTGGTCGAAGGCACACTCCACACCGTCGAAAAAAACCTGCTTGAAGGCGGTGCCTTGGTTATTATCGTTTTGCTCCTGCTACTCGGAAATTGGCGGGCGGCACTCATTGTGGCCATGGTGATTCCCGTCTCGATGATGTTTTCGTTTATTGGGATGAAGGCCATGGGCATTACAGCGAACATCATGAGCCTTGGGGCGGTGGACTTTGGGATGATTGTCGATGGCTCGGTCGTGATGGTTGAAAATACGGTCCGGCGACTGGCACATAAAAAAGAACGCAATTTGGCGACGTCTACTATCGTGGAGCGTTCTGTCGCAGAGATGGCGCGCCCGATTATTTTTGGGATTCTGATTATTGCGGTTGTCTATGCGCCGATTTTATCGCTCGAAGGCATGGAGTACAAAATGTTCTCACCGATGGTTTTTACCGTTGGCTTTGCCTTGTTGGGATCGTTACTCGCAGCCCTGACACTCGTTCCCGTTTTTTGTATTTTATTTTTACGGGGCAACGTCACGGAAAAAGAAATTCGGCCGTTTATTTGGTTGCGGGAACAATATCAAAAATGTCTCTCGTGGGTGTTACAACATCAAAAGCAAACCGTTGGGATGGCCGTGGTGGCGTTTCTCGTTTCGATTGGCCTGTTTCTCACGTTGGGTTCTGAGTTTGTCCCCGTCTTAGACGAAGGCTATATTGTTGTTGAGGTTCGAAATTACCCGACCATTGCCTTATCGGAAGCCATTCGCTTGACCACTGAAATTGAAAAACAAGTGAAAACAGTCCCTGAAGCCTTAACCGTTGTGTCTCGCACAGGCCGGCCCGACTTGGAACGGATCCGATGGGCGTGTATCAAAGTGATGTATTTATCCAACTTAAACCCAAAGATA